>JAQQAE010002514.1:0-22144 GCA_029823295.1 Pseudamia nigra | reverse complement strand
CGAGGATTAAGGGGTAGAAAACAGATGGATGGATGGAATGTAAAGAAACATTATAGCTCCTTACATAAGAACTAGATCGATACTCCAAGTCTCCTGGGTGTCACTGAAAATGATTAAATTACAGTTATAGCTCCAATTCCATATTTGATCAATTTTTAGAGCACAGATAAAGAGTTTAGTAACTGGAGTAAAAGAAACTGTCTCCCTTGCAAAACCACTCAGAGTTCTTCATTTAACAAATGTACAACCATTCATTAAAGCAAGCACAATCACATACAGTATGTTTCAGACTGGACAGTTACAGTATTAGATGGAATTGTTACCTACTTGTCAGACATCAATTCATGTACCTCTACTTCGGCTACATTCACTACCAATATCAAATCTCTCCATATACTTGAACAGAAGTGCTTGAGCTGCATTTTAACACAGCACCATTATGAACAATACACAAAACAAGCAGAACACAGTGGCAGTGACTGAAATCTGTGCACTGTATTATTCCTGCACACAGAAGCCTCTAGCACAATAAAAAAAACAGTAACACATAGCAACAATAAAAGAAAAGGGCAACACTTTTCTTTTAGTTCATTCAGCTGCATATATGTTCCTGTGCTCTTTGGCTACAAATAACCAATTTGTAAAAAAAAAAAAAAAAAAAGAAGCTGGTGAGGAAAAGGGGTTGGCCAAGATAGATCATATAGCATTTAAGCAGCTTAAATGAATGCAGCTTACAGATTACTACAACAAGCTGTAACTCATGAATGCGCAAAAAGATTTAGACAATCAGCGGGATTTTTAAATTAGCAACATTCATTTTGTACTGTATCCAGGCATATGTGAAATATCATGACAATTTCTCCTTCTTACATTTTACAGCTAATGATGGTGATTGGATTTGGATTGTTTTAAGTGATTTTAATTTGATGTTTTAACATTTCACAACCTTTATGTCTGAAGAACACAATTCTATAACACCACCTCTGTCTCTGAGTCAATATCTGAATAATGGCCAGGAAAGTGCACAGTTATAAATCTGACCTTTTATATATCAAATGTCATTGCATCATTATTTAACACAACTTTCTCCTTAGTAGCTAATAACTTCTTATGGCAGAAAACATGTTGCTGATGAAACATTTTGGAGCCAGAGGGGAGCAGGATGTCTGCTCCCAAGCCACCTGCCTGATCCATTTTATGCTGTACATCTTGCAGAGTCTTCATAGCGATTGGTCTGTACAACTGTCAAAAACCATTCAATAGGTCTTCAAGTAAGTTCATAGTATATAAAAACACAAGGGCAAAAAAAATGGCAATTTAAGTGATATTAGCATGATGAAATCTAACGAAGGACAATTATGAGCCTTGGGGAAAAATGTATTGTACATAGGATCTTGAGTTTGGCCCAAGTCACGCCTGCAGCCATGTTTTAAGGTGGAACATCTGTATAGAGTCTAACTTTACTTTCAAGAGGATGTGATGAAATTCCCTCCAGGTGTCCCTGATATTGTACATTTATAAGAATGTGACTGATATACGATCATGAGAACTTTGACTATCAATTGCTCATCTAATCACTCCCTCGAGTCCAAGTGAACATTTGTAGATTTCAGGGGATATAAATACTGTATTGGTATCAAATATATTTTTCCCCTCAGTAAAACAGCTTAAATTCTCAATTTATATGTTTACTGGTAAGTTATAAATGTAGATGTTATAGTAATTCATGATGCAGCCCTGTATTTGTCAGCATTTGTCCATAAAAACATAAATAATGAAATTTTTTGCCAATTTTGTTTCTGTTTGTCTTTTGTAAAGTTTGTTCAATTTGGGAATTATTGTAATTATTGCCCAACGTTACCCATTCTGTTAGATATTTTCTTGCTCATTTTGTTCATTTTGCAGCTTATCTTTTTCTATACTGTTAATGTTTTGTTAAAATTTGTTCATTTTGGGTTTATATTGTTCCTTTATTTATTCAATCACTGTTTTATTGTTTATTTTGTTAACCTTTTTGAATATTTAGTTTATTTTCCTCAGTTTCTTGACTTTTGTTTGTTACTTGATCTCTTTACTGAAGACTGATAAAATACAATTAACCATAACACATAATGGTGGTGGGAGCCAGTGCCCCTCAACCTCCTTAGTAGACTTGACCTGATACAACTTTTCTGCAAGTTTAGTGACTCTAGGTTTTTTCATTTAAAAGTAATCATACTATCAAGGCAGATGTTGAACAAAAAGAAAACATGTCATTTTACCTGCACAAGCAACCAGGAGGTGAGCACAGATACCCAAGGATTCCCACAACAAGAGGTTTTCTTTGCAGAAGCCAGGAGTGCACCTGTAATGATTTAAAAACATAGAAGTCAGTCTATGTCTGTTACTGCTCTTGGTCTTAGATCAGACAAACAACTGAGTCATTTTGCACTGGTCCTTAAGCAATACACTCACAATGAGAGGACTTCTTTCCTTCTCTGAGAAAGTCAACACTGCATGCCATCTGTTGTCAAGCAGTGCTTTCCAAATTAACATGCCTCCATTAGGAAAATGAGACATGAAGTTAATAACAAGTGTCAGTTTCTCACATTGGAGATGGAGGCCTATTCCAACAGATGGCAAATTATTAAAATGTTGACTCAGCTTTATAGAGCCCAGCTGGAGTTGGGCATGCTTTTATATACTCTGGAAGGGATCAACCATTTAGAACTGATTATGATCTCAGAAGTGAGTAATTCAATCGTTCCATTGAAGAACTAATCACAGGTCACATGACCCACAATAACAACATGTTTTTGGAGCCAACAGGTGACACAAATGACAGACTAGATTTAAAGAGACATGTATCCTGGGTTCCAAAAGTCCTTTAAGATGCTCTTATTCATTTCAAATGTATTTTTTTATTCTGCATTTTCATACCATACATTCAATTAATTTGTCATGAAGCCCATTAGAGCATTTGTTTATCCTAAGTGATCCTTTAATGGTTATGACTTTATGTTATATTATTACTGTATTATACTGCTTTGTGTAGTGTTAAACCTGCATCGTGTGGTCGATCTATAATGAGGGAATGACGGGAGATGTGTCCTGTTTCTCCTACTCCGCCCACTTTGCCTCAGCTTTCCAAGTGGCCTGTGTACAACATGCAGAATTACACATGACCATGGCCCAAGGACAAGTGATCAAAGGCAGCAGGGGAGAATATGGGAATGCAGAGGTAGTTGAAGAATCTTACCAAACAGGTCATCTTCAGACATGGAAGGATTATGGAAGCTTCTATGAGGTTAATCACGGCTGTAGAAATGGCCAAAGAGTAAACATGGATTTTCACTGGGGGAGACCACCCACTGAGGTCTTCGAGGAAACTATAGCCTCTTTGCAGGAGCTGACTGAAGATGACACATGTGAATACAAAAATAAAATGAGCAGAAACAACATGAATGGTCCTGTGCATAATATTTAGTGACATAAGTCACAGACTGAAAAAAGTGAATATGATTGACGCCCCAATAGTGGCCACTAAGAATGTGAAGAAACACTGATTTGAACCAGTGTTTGCCTCTTGTGATCTGGGCTTTTTGGTTGAGAGGATATTAATTTTGATTGACCTTACCCCTCAATAGAGCCTACTTTGAAAAAGAAGCCTGTTTTGCGATACTGTAAAAAAAGGGCAGGTGCTGTGACTTCATACAAAAATAGCAGATTTAAGTTTTCTTATGATTATAGACTGACAAAAAACATAATTAAGGATATTCTAAAACCTCTAAAATTTACATGATCTAATGTGCACATAAACAAACCAAATCCCTGTGGAAAATCTCATAAAGTTAAAAGTAAACATCTACCTCTGGAATACACCCATCAACAAGCCTAAGATTAAGTACCTAAATATTATCATCTGTTTTCATTAAATATTGCAATACTAACCAAATATATCCTGCTGTATTATTAGTGTATCAATGACTTGCTTTAATTGTTGTATTTCGTTTTATCTGAGCTAGAGGAAAACTGAGTTTTCTTTGGGACATAAATAAAGTTTATCTCACCATCTAGGTACTATGGCAGCTCCGTAATTTACTACCTATTATTTCTGTCTGTTATCTGTCAGTGTATTCTGTATGATATACTGTGTATATATGTGTTTGTGCTGTATCTCACTGGTCACAGAATGAGGCTGCCAGCAGACTAAGCAGGTTCAACAATGGCGAGAGTTATGATCGGCTGTTAGAGTTCCTCCACGGGTGGAAGAGCTAGAGTTTTTCAGACCACCTGGCCAATACAAAAGATGTCATAAGTTTTAAAAGAAATCAATTTATGTTGTCAGATTTGAACAATGTGTTGAAAATCAGGATCAAGACCTGTTGTCACTCCAGGAAGTACTGTTCATATTTAAAAGCTTATCTTCAGATAAAACAAATTATCAGCTTTCTTTTGTTCAGCTCTCTTTAGTTTGTACCTGAACAATGAACATGTTTTACACTGGGCAGACTTTTGGTTCTGGTGTATACTTTGCATATTCAAAGGAGAAAAACCTGGTCATTTGTGAAATTCATGCACACATTGAACTTATGATCATAAAGAGAATTATATGAAGAGCAAAGCTACAGCTCAGAAATGAATTCAAAGTTATGTTTTACACCACCTTATAAAGCTAGGTCATAAATTAAAACTTATCGTTTTTGCGATATATATTTTATAAAATTATACTGTAGCTAATGAGTGCCTCAGTGGCTCACTTGGTAGTGTGCACACACACAGCTTAGGCCTAATCGCAGTGGCCTGTGGCTCTTTACTTCATGCCACTCCCCAAATTCTCCTCCCATCTTTCCTATCGCTCTACACTGTGGTGATCAAATAGAGGCTAAACCCCAAAAATAAAACATCCATGTATTTGATTAAAAAAAAACACTTGTTCATTTGATTTAATGTTGTGATAGCCAAATGAACAAAATAAAAAAACATGAAGTCAGTGAAAGTGTTTTTTGTTTGTGCCTCTTTGCATCCTTCATGTTTTTTTTTTCTCCATCTTTTGGCCTTGACATTGTGAGAACATTTTTGACCATTTCACCCAGCTCTACAGCCTTACCTGACATGTTGGAGCCTTGATTCCAGTGCAGCCATTGACCATGACCACAAACACTGAGGCAAAAGTCATCATGGTCCCAGTGATGTAATCTATCTGGAAGGAGTTAAAACAGGCAGGTTCAATTAGGGGTTTTACTTATGTTTACAATTTATTAATTTTTCTTCTGCTTTATTTTGAAGCAAAAGAGAGAAATCTGACTAACGGAGGTAGCATATCTACATTTTAAACATAATTTGAGGACATGTTGTCCATACGTCCAACACTTATGTATCAGGTTTGCCTCTAACGTTTGTAGCTGGAAGCCTGTGTAGTTGATGATGATCAGAGTGGAACTTTTAACACGAGTGTCAATCAACACCATAGGTCCCACCATGAAAAACTGAGGGGGGTGGAAGCCAGGACACTTATGACTATGATGAAAATGATAAAGGCGGCTTTGGTGTAGATGTGGACACCCACCCGTAATAATAAACATGTTTAGAGCACCTGAACTTCTACACATGAATTTAAAGTGTACCTTTAGGAAAAGTTGCAAAAAACCAAAATGTGCTTCTGCATGTCCATGAATGGGAAGTTAATAAATCAGACTGTATATAAAAACTGGACAAACCCTGTGACATCATCCATACTGTAGATTTTTGAATGGTCAAACACAGAGCCTGTGGGCATTGCCATACCTACTCAATCAAATTAAAAAGTGGATACATATGGACTACGAATGGTGCTGATTTGGGTTAGATTAAAACAGTGAAGGCTCTGGCTTTGACTCACATGTCAATCAAAGCACCGTCAACAAAACACCTGGGTGTGGATCATCTAAAGAGGCAGGTGTTCACAGAGGTAGACATAATTCACAAAGAACTAAGCCTTTTTTTGTACCATGCTGTAAACACGGTTGTTTCTGCTCCAATGCGAGCCATTTTAACATGAAACTCTATGGAGATGGACTCATTTTTGCAGCTAGCCCCTAGTGGACACTGACAGTTCTGCAGTTCTCCACACTTCCACATTTGACTTGCCGCTCGAAATGAAGTAGTCTGTGTAATGCTGTCAGAAGATGGAGCCGTAGGCTACATTATTCTAATAAACAGCAGAAGAGGTAGCACATTCTGTTTCAGATTTTCAACAATACTACATTATGGTATGTTTTCACACTTTATCAGAATATCTTGGAAGATGCTGCAAGTTGATCAGTGGTGTGGGTTATATGTCAGAATTGAAATATGAAATAGAAGTTTCCATTTTCCTTAAGTGAAGCCACCTAGACCAGGGGTATCTGATCTTTACCACAAAGGGCTGAGATACTGCTTGTTTTCTTTCCTTTTGCTCATGAAAGTTGAAATTTTATATTAATACATAAATATTTTCTGATGTAAAACTTCAAAAGGCACACTAAAAATGTTTCTGGAATTACACATCATATTAACCATATTAACCATACAAAAAAAAGGTTTGCTGAAATATTAAAATTTTATTTTCTTCATTTTATTTCTCCCTTATACCCCCGTTAGCAATGATACACCTAAATTCAGTAATTAGGAGATGTGTCCTAACACATTTGCTCATATACCGGTAGTTTACTTGCATGTAATTTCTTCAGAATATAAAACATGCAAATAATACTAATCAGTCTGGCAGCAGGCTCTGAGAGTATGTGGGCAGTGACAACACAATGATTAATCTTCATGACAAGGCATTTTAAAAACAGTAATTAAAAAATACAGCTCACCTACCACAAAAACCAGCTTTATAGGCTCCATAGGCTGCTAGCTAGGAGTTACATGAGCAGCTACTTGTAGCAAAACCACCCTGTTCATCTGTACAACCCAAGGATTAACAGACTAAATACTAAATCAGTTTTAAATTGAGGTAAAATGAAGCAAATCAAGTCCCACCAAGCAGACAATGAAACACAAAAATAAAACAGGGTGGTGCTGTACAGTCGAGACCACCAGTATCCTGCAGCACTTGATGTAGACCTGCATCTGTGGATCCCGCTGAAAAGAAAAAAGAAAAAAAAAGCATAATTTATTCATGTTAGGGCTGTGCGATACAGTGTGAGGAAATAGAAAACATGTCTCCTTTCATTCTATGCTCTATTGTTTACATTGTGCTATAAATCATTGTAATTGTGACAGTATTGTTTTGTCATTTCCACGCCGAATGGACACAGGCTGGAAAACTGCATGAAGGCAAACAAGGAGAGTGAGAGAATGAGACACAAACTGGGGTGTTTCTGCAGAGGGGGATGACTTTGAGCAGTCAGGACCAAAAAACGATGACACTCAATAGGGCAGCTCAGTTAATTGACTAAATTGTAATCATAATCACAATGTCAACACAGGCAATAATATGATTTTTTTAAAGCTGCAAAACCTCCTAACATGGACCAGAAAATTAGTGATATAATTGTGTAAAAGATATGGCCATTTTTGGTTAATTTGTTAACATTTGTTTTCTTGTGTTTTTTTTTTTTTTCCATTTTACTCAGTATGGGGACTTTTTTTCATTTTTTGTTCATGTTTACAAGTTTGGTATGTTTTGTCCATTTGTTTTTTGGTCAAATTTCAGAAGTAGAAAGCAAATTAAAATACCTCTGTCTGGTAGTATAACTGATGAACTAACAGAGCACAGATAGGTACAGTAATACTGTATGTAGATTTTTAGAAGGATGTGTTATGTCTTTTTCTTGTAAATGTTATATGTTTAAGCCAGAACAAAAGTTTGTGCACTTTCCTTGATAACAAATCTGCTAAAATGATCAAAATCACAATATAGTAAATGACAAATGTGTTCACCAGAAAAGATTCAGGTTCCACCTTAGATTTTTTTGTCAAATTCAGGAGGCAGTTGGTTGTATTTGTATGAAAGATCCAAATAAAAGCATCACAATCAAATGTCTAATGCATGGTGTGACTATTCTATGGTTTCTGTAGGCATCATCAAATCAAATGTAAGACTTTTTAGGACATCATGAATGAAATTTCAGATGCAGGTTAATAGCAGTCATCTGCAGCAGGCAATTCACAGCCTTGACATTCTTCTCACTTTTTGTTTTGGTTTTGATATATTTTTTGCATAAGAAGCAGTAGACTTCTAACCTGCTACTTGCTACTTTTACCAAATGCAAAACTCTTCTTTTTCAAGCCACGTGTTACTGAATTTACACGGCCCCGTTCTTGTTCTTCTTCTGTGGGAAGGCATGTGCAAATAACATGAAATCTGATTGGCTGTGATGTTAGGCCTACAGTAATTGCTTGTTGGGCCTGTATAGTTGTGATACACCCCAGAGATGTAAGACAATTAAGACCGGTTTAAAATTATTTAAGGCTGAAAAGGCAACATTCAGTTAATTTAACAGTTTTTAAGGCCCAGTGGAAATCCTGTTTTTCCTTGAATTTACACAACAGGATTTAAATTAGACACACTATGAAAGAAACATCTTTCACCATGCATGGTACGTAGGCTGCCTCACCTTCTGGGATGCCAAATGGGGATAAGTCAGCTTCCATTATTCCTAAAACTCAGAGAGCAATGCCACACACAATTGCAAAGAAAAACATGGTTACAATGCTGCCGCCAACCTCTGGACAAAGAGCTCGACTGATCACTTCTGGGAAGCAAAATTTAGATGTTTCTGATTAAGAAATGTACAGACTATTGAATTGATACTTAGAGTAAATTGACTCATTTTTCACAGTACACATCAATAATGTAGATTAAAATTAAGACAAAAAGAATTTTAATAGGTGAAAAATGCCTACCTGCCACTTCCTGTCCTAAAATCATTTGGATCTTTGCAACCAGTGATGAAGAGGTAGAGGGGACCGTATAGTCTGACTTATGAAATATGTTTTTTGTTAAAAGAAAAAGTTGGACATTTTTGTTCTTATTATTATCATTAAGGAAGATTCAAACAAGTCTCCTAAGATGCATCAGTCTGTGCTGGTTTTTTTTTATGTTCTACAAAACATAATAAAAACCAAAAAGTATAGAAAAAAACCCATCTCTAATCAGACCATCAATGCTGCAGTCAGATTCTGACAACTCTTGTTCCTTTTCCAGTGAGTCGATCTAACACATACAGTATCACTCTGTTTTGAACTACATTGCTTGCACATTGCACAGACAGAGACAGTGATGGTCCTAATGGCACGGCTGTGATACATTTGTTTGTTTTATGAGTTGTAATCTTGTGGGGGAACTCTGGCAGGTGTGAGAGGCTTCAGTTCCAGGTGGGAAACAGCTGTATGAAAAAATATAGGGTACATTGATCCAGATATGGTTTTTTTGTTTTGGGTAAATGAAAAGGAAAATGAAAAATGCAACAAAAAGTACTGAGAAAATTATCCAAAAAAATTAAGTCATCAGTGAAAAGGGACAAAATAATAAACATAGTGACAAAAAATTGCAAACAAATTAACACAATAAGATGCAAAACATGAAAAATTAAAAAAGAGGGAACAAAAGCATAAAGAAACACAAATGACCAATTTAATCAATACAATTAACATAAACTAATGAAATAAACCAAGAAATAACAAAATCGTATAGAAAAATGAACAAAATAGCCAAAATGCACTCAAATGAAAAAATCAGATCTCAACAAGACTGAAGTTTTTTTTAATTACATTTTGAAATAAAGTTGTGTTCATTTCCATCAGCATAATCTAAAATTAGACATAGCAAAATTGTCGAGAAAGTGAACAACGCAGACAACATGAATACAAATGATCAACAAAATGACCAAAAAACACAAAAATAAGAAACTAATGGATAAAACAAAAAAAACAGTTTAAAAGACCAAAAAAGAATTATAAAAATGAACAAAATTAAGATGTTTACCAGATAAAGTCTCCATTTTAACATAAAATGAAAAGCCCTTGTATGAAACCTTTTGTCTGCAGAAACATGGGCCAGTATTCAAACCAAACCTGCTGCTTTGTCATCTTCTCAGGCTAATGATCATAATGATAATGCTCCTATTTCTTGCTTATCTTAGTAAATAGCTAATATATTGGTATTATTTCAGCCAGCTCTGACAATATTAAGACTATTTTTAAGACTATGGATTTTCTTGAAAAAAAAAAGTGAAAAAATCTGCTAAATTCACAGGATGTTACAAAATTTATTTATCTATTTTGTATAGCGCCAGTCATAATCACTGATTATCTCTAGGCGCATCACAATTTGAGGCTGAGACCTCATGACAATACAGACAGAGAATCATTTGCATTCACAACTGTGGACAATTTAGAGTAACCAATTAACCTAGTACATGTTTTTGGGAGGAAGCCGGATTACATGGAGAGAACCCACGCAGACATGGGGAGAACATGCAAACTCCACACAGAAAGGCCCCAAAGGACCTTGTAGCTGTGAGGCACGAGTGCTACCCACTGCACCACCGTGTCGCACTCCAAAAATCACTGCAAATACTACATGTATTAGTCATGAATGTTGAAGTTGCCTGCTTTTCATAATTGTATGTTAATATGCATCACAAATTAATAAAGCTACAGGATTTTTGCATGTTTCCCTTCATTTAAAGTGTAACTTAAGCCTCGTTCTAAACTTGACTCTCTTTGAAAAGTCAGAAAGAGGCTGAGAGTGTAGTGATTAGTGTCTGAATGTCAGGTGTGGATGTGAACCAGGAGGCATTCAGGGACATCAGGAGAACAACAAACTATGTGAGGAAATTTAATACCCTGCCACTTGTTACTTGCTACATGCTGCATACTGTCTGCTACGTGCTGTTTTCAGCAGCAGTATGCCATGCAGGTGGTCATTCACTACCCTGCACACCAGCAGCAAGCATGGTATTGTTTTCCCCCTTGAGTGTGTGCCTCTTTCTTTCCACAGAATAACTCAAGAACACCTGGATGGATTTTCACCAAACCTGAAAATATCACTCAGGTGGATATCTTCATGATCATAGTCAAGGTCACCCAAGTATCTTGTAAAACACATTTTAGATCATATCCATACTACAGAAGTGATCTTGGTCTCAAAATATCCTGAATATGAATGTGTAGTCACTTGTCTCCTCCACAGTGCATGGCTGATTTATCTACAATTTCCCAGTTGTTCCTCCATATTTATTGTATTTGAATAGTGAACTACCACAGCAGGTAGTTATGATGCACTAATTACGCGGATTGCGGCCCAACATTAGATGATGCAGAAGAAAAGGGACTGCTTCTGATGCATTGTGGGATACAGTATATTGGACAGCCAAACAGCACATTACAGAATTTGTCCAGATCAGTATACATCCAGGTATTTTTGACAAACTGCACAATTTTCAGCTACCACCTACTACCTTTTGTTTTCAGCCAGTAGGGGATTTCAAACACAGCCTCTGTTTGAGGTTTTTGTTTTGGTTTTACCATGTAACAAAGGCACTAGAAAATATTTGAGTGTCTGCTATATTTACAATATTTTCATCATATTTTTCTTGTTATTATACAGTCCTGTCATTGAATGTCCTTAAGCCCTCTTAAAAGAGCAATTCCTCAGCCAGTGTCATTGTTTCGCTGTGGTGTTTTACATTATTTCAGGTTCAAGCTGGCAAACAAATTAAGGCAGCAGGTTTATGAGGTTAAGTCACTGTATGAGCCCTGTGGTTCTGAACAGAATGGCATGATAGTCTGATGATATATGATAGTTATGTTTATAGCTTAAAAATATATTTTAGTGTCCAGTATGGCTTCAATATTAGTTTACACTTTATTTTTTCCACCCCAGAAATCCATGAACTGGGGCTTGTTGAGCTGGTACAGAATAACTCAGCTCTGCAAAATGTGGCTACAAAAATTTGACTTTTTGATATACGCTTATTGCATAAAATGCTACATTGTGTTTTCTATCAAGAGCAATATTTTTATCAAAATAACATGTTACAAAAATGACCTTCTGAACATTTACCACAAACACCAAAATACTTACCTGCAACATTAGGCTAAAGCCACAGGCTACACAAAAACAACGATGCAGGGTCTATCTATATACAGCAAATTATAATCGATTAAAATGTAAACAAGAAGTTATGAAACAGCTCATTTGCAGAAACTTCAGTTATAGTCAGTGCTGGAATATCAAGTAAAGTTAAAATACAAATAAAAAGCCCTGAAACAGCAAATCCCCTGCCCACTTTTGAAATTGACCGGGACCTTTTTCCTTGAAGGTCACAGCACATTGGGAATCAGCAAAATCATTAACCCAGTGGTATTAAGACATTTTCCACCTCACTACATAGAGTATGTATGTAGGTCAAAGTGCAATAATTAAAGAACCTACTAATCCTCAAGGTCACAGTCAAGGTCATTGGAGAATCAAGAGTCCTGGAGCTATAGAAGTTTTGGTGCTATAGGTCAAAATACTTTTCTTGTAATTATCTAGTTGATTGCTTAATTAATATGCAAATCAGGTGGTGGTTGCCATTGTAATCTTTCCCCCTGTCTTGACTACCGACATGCCAAGTTTGGTTATTTTGGGTCCACAGACTTTGGAGATACATAGTCAAATTGTTTTTGCAACTATTAATGCTGTGACCTAATTAATATGCAAATTAGGTGGGGGCTGCCATATTTATCCTCCCACTTACCCTGACTATCCGTGTGCCAAGTTTGGTTAGTTTGGGTCCAGGAACTTTGGAGATACAGAGGTGAATGTTCAGACAAGCATATGAATGACCTTGAAATTGACCATGACCTTGACTTTTTTTCCTTGAAGTTCACAGGATATTTGGAAACAGCATAGTCAACAACCCATTTAGTATATGACTTTTTTAACCTCACCACACAGCTAGAAATCTATGCAGGGCTATCATTTCAGACCCTCCCCATCTGCAAGGTCAAGGTCATTTGATGAGTGAGAGGTATCTCTGAGTGTAATCTTTCCCATGTACTTATGGTACTATAGGCCAAAAATAGGTTTTTTTGTAATTATGTAATAAATTACCTAATTAATATGCAAATTAAGAGGTTGTAACCATAGTAACCCTCCCCCCTACCCTGGCTACCCATGTGCCAAGTTTGGTTAGTTTGGGTCAAGGGATTTTGGATGTACAAAGCCAAACATTAGCCAAAAAACAAAAAATGTCCAGGCAGGGGATGATAAAAAACTGAATCCTGCATAAAAATATATCCAGTCAAATTTAGTTTTGCTTGTTCTGTTAAGTTAGGCAGCTGTGCAATTACCCATGGCAGAAACAAAATTGTTAATCATCATTGTCATTAATTATTTGTTATTTTTGCCACATAAAAACTGGAATTAGAAAATTTCTGAACAACTGTTGCCTAAACTTTTTTAAACATGTGACCCAAAAACAGTATTGTATATACTGAATATATGACCCAAGAGCCAAATTTCATGATTAATTGCCATAATGTCTACAACTTCCTGTGTCAAACAGTGCTGAATAAATGTGCTTTGACTGAATGTCAGTCACAGATATGAAAATAATAACAAAATTTCTTGTAGCAACACTGTTACTGTTTCTTTTACATCATTTTCCATGTGTTTCTTCTTGAATGTTTAATTTCATCTCCTGGCAGCTTGTATCATCTTGTGCCTTTTAAATCTTTTCATCTTGTTTTATCTTTTATGTTCTTTTCATCTTGTATCTTGTGTCATTTATTATCCTTGATGCTCAGTCGGAAGATCTCATTTCTGTCTTTTATGTCCGTCTGCTTCACCGAATGTAGATTCTTTAATGGCCATCAGGGAAGAATGTGCATCTACTTGCATCCACTACATTTCAAAAGAAGACTGCAGCTCAGAAATGAGAGTTTTATGAACATGATAAGTAGCTATGAGCTGCTCCTGCTTTGACAAACTGGAATCGATGCCAGCTGTTTGTACATTGCAGAGTTTTCACTTTCCTCTGGTCACTGAAGAGGACATCTGTGTGCGAGGTTATCCATGAAGCGCTCCAGTTTGCCTAAAATGAGCCGGTTGTAGGTCAGCAGCACTGTACTCAGACTGCGGGTGTTTCCAGAAACACAAGACAATGCAGGATTCACCTCTGGCCCCTGTTTGTTCACATAAAAAATAAAAAGAAATATGTAGAGATAAGTGAATGAATGTGAATACTAGACTAGGGGTGAAAAATTAAACTGACAAGTGGGTAATGATTTCAAAATGTGTTAATCCAAACACTAATGAGAAATGTTCTCCACAAACTGCATGATTTTAAGGCTAATATATGAAACAAAGAAACTAATTCCTCGCAAATTTTTGTGTGACTTTCCAAGAACAACTGTGTAATTGGGAAAATATGTGCTCCTATCATGTCCTTGTCCTGAGGAAGGAAGGCTCAGAGGCATGCAATATAACATTCTCGGAAAGAGCGAAAGCCCTGTATCTAGTTAGAAACCAGGATACTTTAGTACCACAGAAAATGTGATAACAGCTCTGAATAAAATGGAAGAGGTCTATCAGTGTTTTTTCACTCGCTCACTGGATGTTAGTTGACTAGTTTCGTGTCAGTATGTGATCTGTGGGATCGACAGACTGAAACAAATGAGCTTTGATTTGCAGTTTTAAAAGCATCTGAGATTTAGTTCGAACAGTTTCATATGTTAAAGTGTAATGACCTTGTTAACAGTGAGACAAAGAAAATGAAATTACACAATGGCCAGTTTTATCATGACAAGAATTTTCATTTAAGTTTATGCAAATAATGATCATAATACATTTCAAATCATAATTTCTTGTAAGTTTAAGTTTTTAATTGAATGTTGAGGAAATCAGATGGCCAGTTTTGTGTATTTTGTGCATTTAACAATTGTAGAAGTAAGTCATTCGTATAAATTAGAATGATAAAATATTTAGCATCAAAATATGCAAATAAAGTGAAAAGTAGGAAACTTGTTTAAGATTTTTAGACGATAATGAAAATATAATAGTCTCTAAAGACAAATTATAATCACAAACATCCTAATTATTATTTTCAGTGTCAATTATATCCCTTTAAAACCTGAAATATCAAGACATTACTGGAAAATTCTAATTCTTTGAGACTGGAGTGTTTATTTAACCTTCAAACCAGTGAGAAAAAAATGTGCAAAAACACTTTGTATACCTGAACTTTGTTATTTGATACATCAGGACTTAGTTGCAAAGTGTTGTTTACATTTTTTTAAAAACAAAAACATACAGAACAGAAGATTTCTTCAAATTTTTAGCAGATCCTGTGTATCACTCCATAAGTCCAGAATTGTTAAAAAAAAAAAAAGAATGCTTTCACAAAACACAAAAAACTGGGCTGTAGGATTAGGGTTCAGGGGATGTTGATTTGAACGACCCCCTGAAGATCCTGAGGCCTGCCTTCTGCCTCCTAATGAATTATCAGCATGATGCATTTATTTTATTGTAAACAACTAGTTTTTAAGGAAAAAATATTCCACTGATGAAAAAAGGGTCTAGAAATGGTATGTATCAGACATGATCTTCTTATCTTTTGTTCAATAAACACTTTAAAGCCACTGCTGTATTGGCTGAACACCACACTATTGATGACAATACCTATGTAGACATACAGGTATAAAACCGAATCTAGCCAATGGCATGTGGGTTGTGTTATATTAAAGGATTTTTCTTAATGTGTACAGTATGTTTGAGCCATAGACCGTATATAAAAGACAAACCCTCTGTGAAGTCACCCATAGCTTTCTGAAGAGCTCTTTGAATACTCAAACAAGGAACCTCATGAGTATCAAACAGTGATACCTGAGTGAGAGTTGTTTTCTCTAGAACAAATGTATATGTGCCCAGGTCCATTAATACTTATAAAGAAAAACAAGCATGTCCACATGTTCTGGTGAGAGTTGACTCTTAAAAAAACTGTGTGCGGCATCCCAAATAATCGATTAATCAATTAGTTGTGCATGTCCCTACTACTTATATGTATGTAGTGAAGATTTCTTGTTGTTTCCCTGGCTCAAAAGGAGGCCAAAATAACATACAACAAGCTCAAAGGGAACAAGCAGAAAATAACATTAGCATTGTCTTAATTGTCAATTTAACTGTTAGTATCAGCCCAGAATTGTGCAATTAGTGTATCCCTAATGAACACCAAGTGTTTCTGTACTCATTTGTAGGCTTCACGTTACCACGGCAACACTTACACTGAGTTCCAGGTGTGTGAGAATGAGCAGGTAGTTGCTGACGTTATTCTCCAGCCGTTGCAGTAGAGAAGTGCCACATCCAGGCTGGCTCTGAGCTTTCACAGCCTTCACACCTTCAATTAGAAGCCGCAAAGATGCAACAATATCTCCTCTCTTTTCCTGGAGCTGCAGGGGACATGAGGACACAAGCAGCGTGTTAAAAAAATGAAGGTACAGACTGGTTTTAATGAAGATAAAACATTCTAATTTAATAAGGACGCTTTGGATTCATACATGCGCCAACATACTGATTTGTTTTCCCAAGAGGCCACATGAAGCCAGGTGCAGGGAAGCTGGACTGCTGCAGAGAAGGTTGCTGAGCTGTCACAGTCACTCTGCCAAAACACGAAGATACAGTGATCGACAAAAGACAGATGGACTGATGGGTGGCTACAGGTAGACAGACTGGTGAGAGATTGGAAACATGACCAGAGCAGGTTGAAGAAAAGCACAGAAATGTACAGAAGGCAGGGCTGGGGGAATGCTATGTTAGCATTATTAATCATTTTGATATCAGTCAATATTGATAATATCATTAAAAATGTCAAATTTTAGTGGCTTAAAGGCTGATTTTGACTTGTGAGTGAATGTTATCTGTATTTTACGTCATTTATTTTAAAAAAGTAGATGAAAATGGTGCAAAAAGATAAAAAGGTTGCACAAGAGATGACAAGATAAAAATGAACCAAGAAATAAGAAAATAATGTAAGAGACACATGGTGAAATGTAAATTAGATACAATACATAAATAATACAAAATGTCAGAAATTAAGTGAAGGATCCAAGAAGATGAAAACAGTGTAAAGGACATAACATTACTTATTTTTTCATTTTATTAATTCTGTTTTAATGTTGTATGGCAGCCTCGTATGAGTGAAATTTGGCTTTGTGTTCAGCAAGATGAATGTGATTTATCTGCCAGTGAAACCAAAATAATCCCAAAAGGGAAAACACAAATTTTCATTGCAATTAACAGCCTTTTCATGATATTATGATTGATTTTTATCACTCAGCCATAGTACAAGTTTTTTTTCTCTCCAGTCAGACACTTACCAATGCACTTTCCATCTGTGCTACAATATTCAAAGCCTTCCTGGATGCTCTGCTGCACACAAAATCTATAGGCTTGGTCTCAGCGTCCCACACCTCAGAGGCAACCATACAGAGCAGCAGAAGTCCTGGGTGAACGCAAGCACACACCCAAACTGAGGCCCAACAAGCATGTTTACATAGCTCGTAACACCTCCAGTGAAACACTCATGAATGATATTTTCAGGCTCACTACTTACTGCTTAAAGCCATGCCCTGCCCGGCCGCTCCTGATAAATCCACATTTGTTCCATTAAGAAATGCTCCAGGTGTAAAATGCCCTGTGTCTGTGTCATTGAGCCGTGGGTCCTTTGTCTTCCCACCACTTGATTTCCCACTTTCTCATTCAGTAGTAGGAAGTGCGAACGTTATCTTGCCCGAGAGCAGGATGAGATCCAACTTCCTTGCTGTGCAGAATAGCAAAATGTTTTAGACTGAAAATGGCATTTGTTTCTGCTTTGCTTTAGTTTTTTGCCAGTTTTGGAACATTCGGGGCAGAGCATGCTGGCTGACTAAAAGGTTAATGATTTATTATTGTGAAAGACTCCATTTACACAGCTGACATCAAATCCAGTCACTGCTGCTGGAGGCTATTTACTTTTTGCTTTGGCCAATAGTGGTAGCAGTCCGGGTTCACATAAGACTCAAGATTGGTGTCAGAGGGAGAGCAACATAGCCCACATACAGTGTGTGGGTGTTGAGTGTGTAAGCTGTACCTGATGTGTGATGTAATGCACATAGCCAGAACAGTTTTCTTAGTATTTTAGCCACTTGAAAGCCTGTGGGGATTTATGTCTACTAGAGCAGCACAATTAATATGGTCGCAATGTCAGTCCTTGCAATTATGTAATGGCAAAAGGCAGCAATTTAAAGGTTTGGTGTGTGTATTGTGACAGTAGCACTGAGCACAAAGCGGTATTGTGTAAAACCATAACACTGTTGTGTCTCCTTCTGGGATTTGGACTGCCGTTTTGAAGCCCAGAGTTCTCTCTTTGGAGCCAGAAGTGACCTTATTTGGACAAAAGGGTGGAAGTGGAGAAGCAGGAGTGAAACAATACTAAACACTAAGTTTTCATACAGCAAAATGGAAATGTCATCAATTATTTGATAGTCTTGTGGTATGACTCACAGCTACAATTAAGCTGCTTGTAAGGAAAACAAACATTTCATTCAATAAACAGAAGCAAGCAAGTCAATCTCAACTGTCAATCAAAGCCCAACACTGCAGGCATTTAAACCTTCTATGAGTCATCTGAAGATTGTCCAAAGCACTTATTAAAGGGTCCAAAAAAATCCAGTAGTACCAGAGAGTCATGGGACAAATGACAACCTGAGAATTTTAGGGAGAAGGTCAGCGTAATTCTATGGGAAAGAGTAGCATCTAGTGGCTGTCAGCGGTGTTAACACCTCAGCTATGGCTTCTCTTTCATGGAGTCCTGTCAGTTTGTCTAAGAAACTCATCGTCTTTACGAGGATTGTACCAAAAGCCAGTATAATTTTAATTGATTGATGTAGGATGTTCAAATTGTGCATATTGTTAAAGGAACTCTTCTTTTATACAGGAGTTTCATCGTCATTTTTCACAAATCATCTGCTAGTAGACAAATTTCTTTGCAGGCGCACAGACTAGCCTCAGTCATGCTGCACATGACCGTGGTCACAGTGGCAGGGGTCCCACACACGCACACACACACACACACACACACACACACACACACACAAAGCTGATAACTTTCTGTCAGAGCCACATTTTTAGCGCCTCTCTGGCTTGTATGTCAATGGAGAAATTCGAGGTGTTACAACCAGCCCTTGTTACAACCGACCCTGACCTCCCCTATGTTTATTTCTATAACGTAACTAAATCTGAATACTGATCCCTATTTATAACTGTGTTGTAGAACTTTGTTTTTAAGCTTGTAAGTGTTTTTCCATGCAGCCTGTGTTTGCAGAGGACAATGTGACATTACTGCCATCGTGATTATCTATAGGTGTCGTTTAACAGAATTTACTTGTATTTATTACCCAGGGGGATCTGTACAAGCACTCTTCACCCGGATGCATGCATCATGTATCGGGTGAGGGGCACATCTGGAAGACTCAATGACACTCCAATTCAATTTCCAAGTGGGGGTCTCGGGGGTATAATAGCTGCCAAAGGCATATATAAGAGAAAACACGGGGAATGTGCCATCCATCCTGATTTAGACAACACGTGTTCACCCAGATCACCTCAGTCTGTCCAGAGACTGAGCCCCTGCCGTCTTCTATTTACGCCAAGTCTGTTTATGTGTCATCTATTAAGGCGCAGGTCGCCTGATTTAGACCCCAAGAGTGTTTCCGTCACATGCACAAGGAGGGAGAGAGATAGAAACAGCCACAGAGCATCATCACAAAGCACATGTTCTGTTTCATCCCTCCCATACCTCCTCCTGTCTCCGCAGACCGTCCCAACTACCGTTAATTAAGACGAATGTGCGTCGCAGCGCAGCTGATAATGACCGGAGCGCTTGAATTTGTGCACACAAGGAGAAAACTGCGGGCCATGGCACTGACGGTACCCGCATTGCATCAACGACACGACACCCGGTACCCCGCTGTCTCCCTCCCACCTCCAGTGGAGCCGATGAAGAGGCTGTAACATCTTGTAATAGACTTTCTGTGCTGCACAGCCTCATGCAGCCGTCGCTCTTAGATTCCAAAGCCAGGCTGCCGCTGCACGCTCCTCCGTGCGCTGCTGTGGAGGCGCAAAGCCGGTGATTACGCACCGTGCTGACAACTTTGGCGCTGCGCTGTATGGATTGCGCACCAGCAACAGGCCAATCTCTGGGATTTACTGAGATTCTCCCCCGCAAGAGTAAAGTGTGATTCCACGGGCCCCGACCGCTGCCCCGTCACATCTTCGACTGCGTTACAACCTGTAGCTGTGTGTTCTTTCATTCCAATCCTTATTCTGCCAAGACGCAATGGAGGGACATAGCTGACGGTTCTGAATCCATAACCCGAAGAGGAGAGAAGAAAAAGAGGAGGAAAGCAGCCCAGAGAAGAACCGTAAGTAAATCCGCGTCCTGATAAGACGCATCACCGTCTCCGGTGTGTTCCCAAGTGTCAAATCCACGCGTATCTCTCCAACTCTGGCCATATCTCGCTCAAGGGCAAATCTAAATTGAAGGTCTGATTGGGTTTGGATGTATTTGCCAACAATATGCTGTCACTGACTTGTTATTTCAAGACAATGTAACTATTTTTGTGGCAAACAGACATGGCTTACAATCACTAAACAAAACAAGACGCGGCACAGGTGGTTGTACCGTACTGTACATCCAAATGTCGTGCACCAAGGACTCAGGGTCCTTGTAGATGGAGTCTATTGGGGTATAATATGAAAGTATTGAGCATCGGTAGTACTGAGCATGTCCTATAAACCATAAAATCCTTCTCCTGGTGGTTTTGAACTGCAGAAATGAAACGGCATCATGGTGTTATCCAAATCAAAGAAATAACTTTACTCCTACTTTAAAGATACATTTTAAACACAAACCTAAAGCTTCAACTAATCAAATCTTATTCCTCGACGCTTTAAAGTCTGAGCTTTTTATTTTCTCACTCTTTGGACACATCACAAGAGGAGACATGCTCTTTTCATGTTGTACAGTATATAGCTCTGGAAAAAAATTAAGAAACTACTGCAAATATTTCTGAAAATAGTATTTCTACATGTACTGTGTGACAGCCATTCCATTCCTGAATGTGATTAGATGATCACCTGAACCAAATCCTATTGAATGAAGAAAAGTAGGTAAATCAGTGTTATTCCACCAAATATGGATTTATGAACTCTTCCTAAGTTAACATATTAATATTGTTTAGTTTAAAAATGAGTATGTACTTGTTTTCTTTGCATTATTTGAGCCTCAAAACACTGCATCTTTTTCAATTTGACTATTTGTCATGTTCTGCAAATAAATCCTCTAAATTACAATATTTTTATTTGGATTTTTTATAGAACAAAAATGTTCAATTTACTTAAATGCATGCCTATACATAGTAAAATGAGAGAAAGCGATCATTTGCCAGTGGTCTCTGTTTTTCCAGAGCTCTAACACATATGTATACATCAGTCAAAATTGTGTTTTTTCTTGATTTGTACTATATGACTTTCAACACTGTATGCTAATATTGAATACATTCAAACTGAAAATTAACACTAATGGAATTTTGCCGTAAACAAAACAACCTAGAACATGTACTTTCATGATGTTCTCTGATCAGATTCACACAATTGTCACCTGGTTTGTGTACTTTTTCAAGAGTTAAATCTGTGTCATATCTTGTCTTCTTAATGTGCTTCAGACCACCAGTTGTCTTGCGCAGATGAAAAGAGGATATAGTCTTATTATTGCCACTGCAACTACTGTACAAGTATGGAAAAACAAACTGAGTTTGAAGCACAAATTGAAAGCTTTAACCAATCTCATATTGTTCCCCAATGCTTTAAAGTCAGAGTTGAAACTATTTTCTCATTCTTTGGATACATATAAAAAGAAGAGACAATTGTCTTCATGTTGTATATAAACCAAGCAGGCATGCATGCTGATGTGTCAGTTTGGACACACATTTTCATCAGTGTTTTTCTTCATTTCAATTAATTTCAGCATTGTACATTAATAGTGAAGAAATGCAAACTGTAAAATGACATGTATTGGATTAAAGGAAACCAAGGAGAGTGTGGAAAAGAGGTGAAGAAGCGTGTGCAGGCAGGTTGGAATGGTTGGAGAAAAGTGTCCGGTGTGATGTG
>JAQQAE010002513.1:0-22146 GCA_029823295.1 Pseudamia nigra | reverse complement strand
AGGATTAAGGGGTAGAAAATGGATGGATGGAAATACATTAAGAGAAAAATATCTTCATTAACCTTTCTCCTGTTTCCCCTTTCAGAAATTCAGTGATGTTCAACAATGAGCTGATGGCAGATGTTCACTTTGTAGTAGGTCAGCCTGGAAGGACTCAGCGGCTGCCAGGGCACAGAGTAAGAATTTCATGAACACAGTAGCAAGGAGGAAATTAACACGCAATCAGCTGGCCCAGTGTTGTTCATATCATATCAGCATAAAAATAATTATTGCCAGCAGTAATGGAACTGAAATCCTTTGTGCTCCACTCTCATTTCTGCACAATGCATCTTTTCTAGACAGTCCTCAATTATTTATGTAAATGAGGCTGAAGGATAGAGGCAGTGACTGAGAGAAGGAGGAAGGGATATCCTCTTCAGCAGTCATCTCACACAGAATGGATCTCCTTTGTTTCTGTTTCAGCTCTGCTTTTCAGAAACAGCTCTGCAATTACTCAACTTTTAATCAAACCCACCCAAGAGCATCCAGCTAGAGCGATAAGGCACATAATAAGATGCATTCAACTCTGCATTTCACATCCTAGAAATACTTTTGTACTCATTGTCTTGATTAGTATTTGAATTTTGGATTGACAAATGACATACCATAAGTAGCCATGATTAGTACAATTGTGCAGACATTCTATGCCAATCTGTTGAACTTTGACTTCTTTGCTTAGTCCAACCTCTGACCCGAATATTTTTTCAAGGTGTTCATATACAGTAGATAATTAAGGTTTTTAGTTACCAAGCTCAAGTGTTTCATCTAAAACTACATAAGTATTCCCTCTCAATTTGAATATAATTAGAACATTGGCTTTAAATTCAGTAAGCCATTATACAGTCATGAATATAGCTTGGCTGCCACATCCTCACTGTCAGATGGATCTGGCAGGGGTCATCTTTTTTGCTCATTATATGAAACCCAAATGTATTATCTATGATTGGTTGCTGCAGTGCACTTTGTACATTTATAGAAAGCAGTTATGGAAGGACATTGAGGATGACTTGACTGCACTTTATGCTGAGACATTATGCCATTGGAACATAATGACATCCGGTGCAGCAATCTTTATTGTGTCCATTTGGCAGCAATTCAGATATGCATTATAATTTAATTCACACAGTTATATCTTTCCAAGATGGTGGATGCCGCTTGTACATAAGAGAAGCAATTTATGTGAATATCTGTAAAATACAGTGGGTCAAGAGGTGGAAATAATCATATTGTAATATGTAGTATTTATATACTGGTCTCTAAATGCACCCAAATAGCAACTGTGGATTAGCAGGCCTTGATGGAAAACAGAACATCCTTTTTAGTGTGGAATAACAACAATTATCAACACCATCATTTTTTAAAATACCTATTTGAGAGGTTTATTTTAAGTTGTTTCTCTACTTTTAATTCTCTTCAGACAAAGTCAGAGTCTAAATGAGAAAGTTTATGCCGCCCACAAGCCCTCCTACATTTACTGTACATGCACTGCAGTCACACACATAAAGCCGCGATGCACAAGAACTACAGCATGAACATACTTGAGTGTAATTACAATTCATACCTGAATATAGAGTGTTTATTCCAGAACCTATTAGCATTGTGTTTCAGTTTGATTGCCAAATAGTCATTCATTTCAGTAAATTTAACTTTTGCTGCTCTCTATTTAGTTGTGATATTAGAATTTCCTGGGGTTTTTTTGTTTGTTTGTTTTTTTATCAGAACAGTCTTGTGCATTGGAAATCTGCCTGTGTCCTCTGGGGAAATAGTAACTGGTTCAACACTGCTCATTATGGGAGAAACACAACAGGTTTGGTCCCTTTGGTGATAAGAACACAACCACTGTTCAAAAGCCAAAAAAAGATTTTGTTTTTATGTAAAGAGAAAATGAACTACACTTGAAGTATATGTATCATTACCATTTTTCTGTCACTGTTTTCTCTGCTTCCACCAGTATGTTTTGGCTGTGGGCAGCTCAGTGTTCCATGCCATGTTTTATGGTGAACTGGCTGAAAACAAGGATGAAATTCATATTCCAGATGTGGAACCAGCAGCTTTTCTGGCAATGCTGAAGTAAGGCTTCTTTTTCCTGTAACTCCATCATATAATGTACTTTCTTATAATGTCCTTTTTTGTACTTTTCTAATATTTTAGCATTATTTTTTTATCTTTAATACATAACTGCCTTTGAAAGGTGGCCTATGATCTAGATGGTTTCATACTCAATTTTAGAATTTTACATATATACTGTATTTACATTTATTCAGTATTATTTCCCATTCCATTTAATCACCATTTTTGCACACTTGCTCCATATTGTTCTTTATCTTTGGTCTTATACACAAAATGGATACAATTTTTCTTGTTGATTAGATCGCACAGTAATTTCTCACGTTCATTCCATCTTAAATGACTGCTTTGGCATGGCCTAAAATAAATAGACTTCATAAAAGTAATACTGAGGAAATTTATCATACATATACTGTAAGTTATAATAATTTTTACAGTAGAACCATCGCCTTACCTGTTTAAATCATTATGTAGGTACCTCTGCAATGTTTGATCTGTTGTGTGTAAGGCAAGTAACATACTTATTATCCACAGGTACATTTACTGTGATGAGATTGACCTCAGTGCTGACACCGTGTTAGCCACACTTTATGCTGCCAAGAAGTACATTGTCCCTCACCTGGCACGTGCTTGCGTCAACTTCCTGGAGACCAGCCTGAGTGCCAAGAATGCCTGTGTGCTACTCTCCCAGAGCTGCTTGTTTGAGGAGCCAGAACTGACACAGCGCTGCTGGGAGGTGATTGATGCCCAAGCTGAGCTGGCGTTACGCTCAGAGGGCTTCTGTGACATCGACGCCCAGACCCTGGAGAGTATCTTACAGCGAGAGACTCTCAATGCTAAAGAGATAGTGGTGTTTGAGGCAGCCCTCAGCTGGGCTGAGGCTGAGTGCCAGAGACAGGAGCTAACCTCTTCGACAGACAACAAGCGTAAGGTTTTGGGAAAGGCCATGTACCTGATACGTATCCCTACAATGGCTCTGGATGATTTTGCCAATGGAGCAGCCCAGTCAGGCGTGTTGACTCTTAATGAGACCAATGACATCTTTCTGTGGTACACAGCAGCCAAGAAGCCAGAACTGCACTTTGTCAGCCAGCCCAGGAAGGGCCTGACACCTCAGCGCTGCCACAGATTCCAGTCCTGTGCTTACAGAAGCAATCAGTGGCGTTATCGAGGCCGCTGTGACAGCATACAGTTTGCAGTTGATAAAAGAGTTTTTATCGCTGGGTTTGGACTGTATGGCTCTAGTTGTGGCTCAGCAGAGTACAGCGCAAAGATTGAGCTCAAACGCCAAGGAGTACTGCTGGGACAAAACCTGAGCAAATATTTCTCTGATGGTTCCAGTAACACCTTCCCAGTATGGTTTGAGTATCCAGTCCAGATCGAGCCTGATACTTTCTACACTGCCAGTGTGGTTCTAGATGGAAATGAGCTGAGCTACTTTGGGCAGGAAGGAATGACAGAGGTTCAGTGTGGGAAAGTAACATTCCAGTTCCAGTGCTCCTCGGACAGCACTAATGGCACAGGAGTGCAGGGGGGACAGATTCCTGAGCTTATCTTTTATGCTTGACATCCCCTGTTCACACATTATACAGATTTTTAGTGCACTGCAAAGAGATAATTATTTGTGCACAGTGTCAATTTTCGTTTTTATTTTTGTCACTTGTGTATAAAATAGTCTGATCTCTGAGCTCTGAAAGGGTCTTACTCTATGTGGTTTGACTCGAATAAATGGTCCATTTGAGTAGGACCAGATAAAGTTTTGAAATTGTAGACAAAAACTAAAATTTTGCAACATAAAGAGAATATCTTGTACTAGATGTGCATGTATATATGAATATATGTAAATTCTGAAATGTACAGTATATGATGTTAACTTGTGGCTCATGTAGGCCTCAAAAATATCTTATATAGTGAATATGCTACATTATGTATATTATTTCTATGCCTGCATAGAATGCACATATATAGCAGCAATATTTCACTTTCTATATTCTATGATGATTATTTCACATCATAACTCATCAGCATTAGAACAGAAGTGAAAAAGGCTGTATGATACTCAGAACCAACACAAAAATTAATGCCATGATTGCAGACAAAAGCGCTCTTAGTCCGATTGTAGTACTGTAGTACCATTACACGTTTGTATTTGAGTGATTGCAGTCGAATCAGCAGCTTTTTTAGTGTCTTCAGATCTAGTGATGATGCACTTAGAGAGGGCTTTAGGGGTCTTAGATTTTAGAGCACTTGATATAAAGAGGCACATAACCCCAATGGTATCTCTCTGTAGCATGTTGCTCTGCACCCTTTACTCATCTCAGACTCACCTCCAGAGAAGTATACAGTTAGATCAGTGTCATTATGTTTACAATGAATATTAGAACTTACAGTGATTACAATACTGCACTGTACTAGACTACATATTTGTTTTTTTTTTCTATTCAGTGATGTCTGCATTGCAGTGCTTACAGCATAAATAGAACTGTTCCATTTCATCTAACATGTACCACTAATTGTACTGGCACCTTTGTTTTGCTTACAGCAAAAAAGATCAATGATTGATTCAGCATTAGAAGCTGTTAATCTTATGGACTTTAACTTCTGTTTGTCTAAAACCTGCACACTCTGAACTGCTAAGCACTCCCTCCCAATGTGATCATACAGTATCATATATTTTATGCTAAAAATGCACTGATAATAGTTTGTAAGTGAATTTGTTATTTTGTCTTACTGGTTCTTTTTAACAAGGCAGATTTTTTGATTTTTTGTGCTACTGAATATTTCTTCCTTTTAAACATCCACACACTTGTCTGCAGAAAACAATGAATGGACAAACTAGTGTTAATGTCCTGTGTTTACGTGCTACAGTGCTGGGAGACCAATGAATGTGTATGATTGTTGACGATGCAAATAAAGAAAACAAGTGGTACATGGCTCTGCATCCCATCTATAAAAAGTATGATGCCCTTTGGCACAGCCTTGATTTACATTGCCAAGAATCTGTTGATTGATGATTTATGCTCTCATGCCATTTAAAACCCCACCTTTTTGTCTGATGAATTATAACTCAGTTCTCTACCAGCATACAATCCTCTCAATATAAATTTCAATAAGCTGCTACTCAAAGTGATGCCTTTTTGATGCACGTCATTTTTGCAATGGTATGAAGAGACAGACAGAATAGAAAACAATCTTGAATTTTTGCAGGCTTCAGTCATAACAAATGTCTCCTTGATATGCTCTTCACATGTTTTAACCATTAGGAGATAAAGAGCAGATTTATAATTCCAAAACTCTGAAAACTTTGATGTGTTGAATTCCCAGACTACTACCCTTGTCTGCTTGACCCAAAATGTTGATGTGATGAATCAGTCTGCAGCAGTCTGACAAAAGAGAATTCCATTCTGTTCACATCTTTATCTTAGAAATAGTTTTTAAAGGTGGTATACTTTTGTTGTGGATGAAGTAAAATGGTCCAGTCGCAGATATAACTGCTGGATTAACAAAGACTGAAGTTTGTTCTTGTCCAGTGCCTAATTGAATCAAACCAAGATGAGTCATTTAGTGAACGCTGAAATGCATCATATCCCTTTAGGAACTGTATGTTCTAAAAGACAATCACTCCTGGGAGTTCATGGCAGGTACGTGATTACAAAAGCACTCAATAATGCAGAGACCAAGTTTGACATAGCTAATGAGCATGATGCCCTTTGATGAATTGAACTCAATATGTTGGAGGACTTGTGTATTTCAGTGTGATTTTTCATGATTGTGGCACTAATGTTGTAAGCAAGATCATTAATTGCACTGGAGGCAGCAGGGGAATAGAATGTAGCAGGAGTCAGAGGCAGACCTGCTTTCCACAGCCAGACAACAGCCATTGCAAATGTAACTGATTAGTGGCACCACAATTACAATTTAGTCTCAGGAAATGCACAAAAAATATGGAAAACAGGTAACAGCATACACTTTTATGTTTAACTGTTTAGGTCTTGGGTTCAATCCTGTGCCAAGCAGCACAACCCTTCTCTGGGGATGTTCTATGGGGTTTGTTCCGTGTCCTCCCCCTTCCTCCCACAGTTCAAAAACATGTAGTGTATATAGGTTGATTGGTGACTCTAAATTGCCCACAGGTATGAATGTGAATGTGAATTGCTGTCCGTCTGTATATGACTCTCTGTATACTCTCTGAGATTTTCGCCTTGACTTGTGAAGCACCTAGAGATAATCCTGGATTATGATTGGTGCTATACAAGCACAACTGAATTGAACTGAATTGAATTGAATGTCTGATCCAGGGTGTACCTTGCATTTACCCTGAGTCAGCTGGGATATGCTCTATCTGCCACCCTGACCTTCCAAAGGATTAAGGAGAAAAAAAAAGTCTGTTTGTCACCAATGGAAAAAACAGCCCAAAAGCTACTGTTTGAAGACTTTTTCCACATCTATTATTTTAGCAAAACTTCACATTTCTCGACTTGTTATTTTTTCTTGGCATCTTAGATGGCTGATGTGCGGCCGGAGGCTACAAACTCACAGACACAGCTGTAAATGGACTAGTGATGCCTTAAACAAGGCGAGAATACCAAAGCTACATTAACTATCCAAAATGTTTGAGAAGAGATGGAGATGACATGCAGGTATTCATCACTGATCCTAAACAAGACTTTAAAATCTATACAGACAAGCACTGAAAACAAACACATGGGAGCAGAAAAATGTTTTGAGAGGAAGAAAGACAGAGTTGGCTGATTACAGGCTGGGCCAGGAAATCTTTTTGAGGGTTCAATTACTGCTCAATACGAATTAAGGATGAAAAGATTCAGTCTGACTTGAGGGAAGATTGTGGATTTCGACTGATCAACATTCTTAATGCACTCCCAGACTGATTTTTCCAGGTGTAGATCTGTCTGTGAACAGCACCTAAATGTCAGTGAGTATCTGAGAGAGATGATATTATTTCTTTAACATGGTATGAAATAATCATATAACCAACCTCTGGGCATACTAATGTAACATTCAGTTAAACAGTGGGATTGTCTCCTGCATTTACTAAAAAAAAATTTTTTAAATCTCAGCTAAAAGGGGAAGAAAATTTCAAAGGAAAAACTCCCACTCCTAAGAACCAGTTCTGCAGTTTAGACATATTAAACATTAGCATGTGCACTGCAGGCAATCACAGATCCACTCCTCAAAATCCTCATAATTTCCATCTTAGCAAAATGTCAATGAATTAATAATGGCCAATGAGAGGATGGAAACACAGATGTGGTTTTAAAGAATTCATCAAAGGAAATAATTTAAAAATATGTTTTTTAATTCAACAACTCTCAAAGGAAATGTTTTTATTCTTCCGCCCCCTGAACCATATGTTTTCTCCAAAGGGATATCAGCGTAACACTGTGTGACGTACAGGCTATACTAGTGTGTTCTACAGTAAGTGCAATTGTTGCCCAGGAAGTCAAACTATATGACAGCATCTGGCAAGGGCTGCTGAAGGTTACAATGAATTGCTGTAATCCAGACAGATGGAGGGGTATCTGAGCCCCCCACTACCCTTATTACACTAACCTTACCCTACTGGCAGCCAGTCAAGCAGAGACTAGGCAGCGGGTGAGAGAAGAATGAAAGGGGAAGATAGTGGCAAGTACTGCATTAAGTCTGTCCTGACTAGCATTCAAGTAAAGTGGTCATTCTGGTGATAATTATCACATAGATTATTAGATGACAGACAAAGTAGTCATTAATCACATGAAAGAATGACAAAAGGTCACCAAGTTCAGAATGGGTGCAAGAGGCGGCAGGAAGAAGACAAAGAGTGTGACTGATGATGATCACCTTTGCCTCTGCCATCCCTATTTCCAGCCCTGCTGGGTTAAAGACCTGCAAAATAAGTGATATTATTTCAAATAAGCTCCTATCTCAAGTTTTTTCCTTCAGTCTCATGCAGTTAGGATGCACTTCAGAATCAGTCCTCCGACTGCATATCTCATTTATCTATTTATTTATTCATTGCCACCAGGCAGAGCTATATTATTTAAATGGACTTGGGCACTGAAAAGGCAGCTTTTTTATGTTAAACTAGCCTGTTTATGTTGATGTCACTCAGCTCCAGATGAATCAATATGGCTGTGATTTGTGGAAGTGAGCCCTGCTTATATTGGGTGAATTATTATTGCTGAAAAGAATGGAAATATGCTTTTGGTAGACAATGGATGTTATTCAATGCAGCCAAAAATACAAACAGCATAGTGAAGAGGTTTTACATACATACAGGAAGCAAATTACATTACCTTGCAGCTGTGCAGAGGTAAATACCCTGTTTGCATAATTGTGTATTCATCCTATGAAATATGATGCAGGGACGCATACACACATAAAAAAATGTAGTTGTTTGACATTTCTCTGAAAACTGAATTTGTTGGTGATGCATTATGCTAATCAAGTTATTTCTTTCCACAACTATGGTGTCATATACCTGTCACCCACAGTCATTAGAGTAAGGCCTGATCAAAACCTTGAATGCTGGCAGCTTCCCACTGTGAGAGGTGATGAGGGCTGAGCATGCTACTTTTTGTATGTACTCCAGAGCCTCTTTTCATACTGAAGCATGTCCTCTACAGCAGCTCCATGGCTTTGATAGTATGGAGTGAGAGGGCCCTTCTCTCCCCAGGGTCTGATATAATGAGAGCGAGCTTACTAAACATGATCTGCAGCTCTCTCAAATAAGATACTTGAAACAGTTTGTGCATGAAACAATACAACAAATAGCACCAATTCAGTTGTACACATGCTCTCGATGTCCGTCTTTGCACTGTATTGCAGGTGGCTACAGTATTTACACTCACTGGCCACTTTATTAGGTACACCTGTATCGTGCCTCTTTTGCCTCCAGAGCTGCCTTAATTCTTTGTGGCATAGATCCAGTGAGGTCCAAAGAACATTCCTCAGAGATTGTCATCCATACTGACATGATAGCATGACTCAGTTGCATATTTTTTGGCTGAATTTCCATGATGCAAATCTCCTGTTCCACTGCATCCTAAAAGTATTGGATAAAGATCTGGTGGCTGTGGCTACTGGAGTACAGTACAGTGAAGAATGGTTATCATTATCCTGCTGGAAGTAGCCATCATAAGATGGGTACGCTGTGGCATGTAAACAATATTGAATTGGGGGACAAATATCCCCCACACCATTATACCACCAACAGCCTGAGTTGCTGGTACGAGGCAGGATGGATCCATGGTTTAATGTTTTTGGTGCCAAATTCTGACCCTATCTGAAGGTTGCAGCCGAACGTTTTTCCAATGTTGTGTCATTCAGTTTTGGTGAGCCTATGCCCACTGTAGCCTCAGTTTTCTGAGACACCCAGTGTGGTCTTCTGCTGCTGTGGTCCATCTGCTTCAAGGTTTGACATGTCATTCAGGGACAGTATTCTACACACCTTGGTTGTAATGAGTGAGTTATGTCAGTTACTGTTTCTTTCATCGCTCTGTTATCTTCAACCCGTCTCCTCCAATCTCTGGCATCAACAAGGCACTTATATCTCTTTTTCTGATCATTTTCTGTAAACCTAGAGATGGTTTACAGCTCAGCATTTTGTAAAAGAGCCTAGCCCATCTGGCACCAACAACCATGCCACATTCAAAATCACTTAACTTATCGGGCAAGGAACCTTAATAAAGGGCACTCCAATGTCAATATGCTGTAAAGTGCACTTATTTGTTTAGCTGACTAGCTTAAAATGACTTCTCCTTTTTATGGACTGTAGTTTTGTTGGGGGTTTTTTGCACTGTCTTGTGCATGTGTCAAAAGCTTCCTAAGACATACGTCTGATTGTGTTTGGGAGATAAATGTTTCTTCATCTTTATATGTGTATATTTTACAATCATTTATTTACATATCATTTGGATTTTTTTTTTTTTTTTTTTACCCTAGGTAGGTGAAAAATCCCATATGGTCATTTCTTATTGGTAACTACTTTGATTTGCATCCTAAATCTGAAGCCTTTTTAAAAAGTCAAAAAATTAAAAATGTCCTGTTATATTCTCCAACAACATGCCAAGGTTGAAATTTTAAGTATTTCACTGAGTGCTCTATTGAACTTCAACAAGTTCTGCTGACCATGCCTAAATGATAAGTTGCTTCCATGTAATGCTACGTATTGTGTCAACAAGCAATTGACAGGTTTACATAATAAAATGGCCAGTGATTGTAAATGTGTGATGTGGAGTGATACTGTGAGTGCACACAAGCATAGATTTGTGTGCATTTATTCAGAACATGAACACCGACAATAAGTCCTGAATTATGTCTGGTAAGCACAGTGAATTGACAGATTCAGAACGATTGCATTCATTGTTTGAATTCCTGTGGTTACAATTAGAAATGTGCATTTACTGTCGGAATAGTAGTTTGTACAAAGCCATTTTATTGCATTCTGTCTTTATCTGGGTTATGATCTTATCACTGTGGAACAGGGGGTCTAGGAATCAACAGAGACATTCTACTGGGAACAAGGTATTTCTTTTGTCAGACAAATCAGAAATATCAACTGGACTGAGAGTCTGCATTTTATAACAATCCCCGTCTATGAAAACCCATTTACGTGAGCATTATTTATTTGCTTAATGCTTATTTTCTATCCATTTAACCTTAAAGTGACTCAACATTTCTTACAATGGTTATTTCTGTATGAATTATTGCAAGAAATATAATAACATCTAGTACAATGATGCTATGCTGAAGTTCTTTGAACTCTAACAGAGCTCTACCAGACAGATTTTGTGGCCTAATTTAAGAAGTAGAGCGGTATCTACTGTTCTTCGGCCCCCTTTCATGTCCTGTTTATCAGAGGGAAAAAAACAGTTACTGTATCTAAAAGTCCATGCAATTAGCAGCATTCAAAAAGGCATTACCGCTGCAATCACAGCCAGTCACTGTTCAATCAAATAGGGATTGAGAGTAATACATCTGTATTCAGAGCAGTTCTGCATTTCTATAATCGGTCCATATAAACATCCAGACAGCTGCATAATCTGAGCCTGATCATCATGTTGATGATGAATCTGATGTTGGTGAAGCAAAGAATCTTTTCTCATTTTACCATTAACCCAGATAATTAGCTGCAGCTGCCTCATCTGTCAGTTTCAAAGTTACTATGAAACATTAACATTCTTTCTTTATAATGAATCAGATAGGGAAAAATATCAACTGAGGTTTGAATATATAGCAACATCAAATGACAGGATTTTACCTGTGAAATATAAGACAGGCATGCCATCCATGAGGCAAGAGTGGGTGTGTAATGTGGAGCTGTACCTTTATTTCCTTTAAAATATTCATAACCGCTGCTATCAGTGTTCACCTGGCCTAACTAAAACTCTTTCTGCCTATGCTTTTTTGAGACGAGCCCCAAACTATTCCCTCGCTGCCCTTGATAATGGCCTCAATTTAAGCTTTACTGTGCCTTACCTTCCCTCTTATTTTCACTTCCTTTTGAGATACCAAAGCTTTTCTCACTGTGAGCTGCTGGAAATAATCACAGGACATGAGATGAATAAAAGTGTTGTATTCTGTGGAAGTTTTCCTTGTTTGACTTTGCATGTTTTTGTAACCTTGCGCAGACAGTCCAACATTAAGTTAATGCATTATACATGCTTGGTACAGGGAAACCCAGGTGACAGCTCGGACAAATGCAGCACCTACGCAGCTTCCATGAAAATAATGAAACTTCATGTGAATGATAGATAAAGAGTACATCAGCTCTTTATTTGAAGCACTCATCCTTAACAGACTCAGTGTTTGTTGGATTCTGGGTAATATGTGTTTATATTGGCATGAAATCATACATGTGCACAAGCGTGGGATGAACATCATGTATTCATTTGAGGGAGGTGGAATTTATGCTCCATGTGTTGTTTTTCCTACATGGTTGTAAAGGAAGTAGTATGATCCACAGGATTATCATTGTGTGGGCTGATGTCATTTTAGTTGGTTTTCTACTGAACCTGTCATGCATGTTTTCCTGAGTGAATGGTAGTAATTGGAAGAATGGTAAAGGAGTAATGTCCTGTTTATGAACTGTAATACCGATCTAAGATAATGTACTGTATATATTTTGTGTTTCAGGGTCTAACGTTTAAAAAATGGCCTTAACATATTCATATTCATATACTCTTCCTTTGGCCTTTGACTATCTGTTATTATTTTGTCTCCTTGAGCAACAAAAAGTCCCAACAGACGTAGTACAGACATTCCACAGGCATCTAGTTAGAAAAACACAACTGCTTGGAATTTTAGCAGAGTCTGCACTTGTGGCCAAAGGTGGAACAATAGAATGTAGTTGAATATGCTAAAAATGTGCAAGATCAGGCGATGTGCTTTGTTGCTATAAGCAGAATCCGATGTGAATAATTAATATCTTTAATCAAAGTAACAACAGTGGGTTCATTGAAAAGGCAGAGTGGTAGTTTTTGCTTGAATGTATTCAAACATCTACAAGATTTTCAGACTACTAGGAAACTGAATGTAGGTTTGAGTGCTCTTGACATTTGTCTTTAATATTTCCATGCTCACCCTTCTTTTGCAAAGAAGAAGCATATGAAATATCAAAAGACCACGTATGTCAGAGCTCAACAAGGTTGGAGTGGAAGGGATTTTCCTCCAGTGAGCACTAGTGCACCTAAAGCAACACTCGTAACCACAGAGAGGAGGGGCAGCTTGAATCTCATTTCTCAATGATGAAATTGTTTTTATTATAGCTTTTTTGCATAAATCAGGGGCATAAAATACATTGTACTGTATATGGCAAAGTGGAAGCGTAAACTGCCACATGAAGGCTGACCTTTACTTCTATGTGATGAGGCAATACGTTAAGCACATCTAGTGCTAGTGCTTTAAGAGGTAAAAAAAAATACCACCCACATCACCTCTACATGGCATGTTTGCACGAGTCACTAACCATACATTAATGTGATTAGAGAGTTCATGTAATGTCAAAAGTAATTTACCCACAGTAAATGCTTTTCATAGCCATTTGAATACATACTTTTAATTTGCTGTATCATTTAAGTCTCATGAACCAGTGATTTGTTTCCTTCAACCCCACACAAACTCCAGTGTAGCAGAAAGAAGAGGCTGTAGGCTTGAAATATTTCATCAGACATCCATTATACTGATAAAAGGGATGAGATGAAAAAAGAGCTATTACAGCTGAGGATCCATGCAAGGTGTCACTCTAATTTAATCGAGTCGCTAAAGACAAAGAGGAAGCCTGAGGGAAGCCACTCAATAACACAACTGACAAGTAGCACAGCAGCATGTGACTGAAAGGGCAGACAGACAGCAAGTTTTGGGGCAACTCACAAGACATTGACACGTCTCAGTGAACCCTGAGAGTTTAACATAATAAACATGTTTTAATATAATCAGGCTGCAAATATCGAATTTAAAGTTGAGAAATTATAGTCACTATCATAGTATACATTTGCTTTTAGGACAGCCAGTATGTTTACACAATTGCTAGACTGTTGCCTGATATGACTATATGCAATGATGATAACATTTAATCAAATCAAATGCATCAATTATTTTTATTTATTATTTGTGTTTAACACACAGTGATAATGTTGATTGACTCTGTTTCCCTGTGGAAAACAATTGTGTGAAACGAACAAAAATAATATTTTATTTTCATTTCAACATCATTCTGTACCTAAATTATTTGACTGACAATCATCAGTTCATTTTTTTATTTTAAATCAGTGCACATCACAGTTTAAAACAAAGAGAAATACATTGTTTTCTTGGTAAACATTAGCAAAGTGGGAGGAAACATGTGCGCGGAATTCATTCAACTCCAAGCAATGGAGATACTGTTGAACCTGAATCTACTGCTGCTTTGATTAATAGTTCAGATGTTTCTCTATTTGTAGTTGTGTATAATTACTATTTAGATCATGCGAATGGCTGATAAGGTGTAAACAGATCAGAGATGCCCTGTGCACAATAACCTCGGCAGGTATCGGGTAAAGCAGCACTAATTTGAGGTTTTTGTGCCAAGTCCTTACTGAGCACTGCAGGTCAACATGTCATGACCTGAGCAAGGTCCCCTAATATTGAAAAGAATGACACTCAGTAGCAAGAATGAATCTGGACACAAGGAGACACATTACATTAATTATGCTTAAGTAGTGCTATCTAAGTCATTCAGATATTCAATACAGCACTTCTGCACCGCAACAAGATTTGCAGGATTAGATGTTGTAAGCCAGGCCAGCTCAATATATCGATCTCCCTCACTCAGAGCTGCATTCAATTTCCCAACAATTAGATGCACCTGAAGGTTAATATGGTTCTTTGTTAATCTGTTGTTTGTTGTCCTAAACTAACTCTCTCTCTCTCTCTTTTCTATTTCTCTTTTTCCAGTGCTCATCATGGTGTCACTGTGGTAAGCTAAAAGGCTCAAATCTCTAGCAGGGAACTATTCAAACTGCATTAATCGAGGTCATGCATTAATTGGCAATAGTAACTAAGGCATAAGAGGAGAGCCATTCACTCTTAAAGCAGCTAGGTGAGTACTCATTATTTTGGACCATTACTGGCTTGTGTAAATTAGGTTGGATCCCACTATGACCTTGTAACCACAGTAACACCTCCCGCTGCTGCCATATGTTTTCAATAAGGCTGCCTGTTATACACAGTGGCAATTTGAATTCCCATTCATTCTTGCTGGTTGATTTCATATTCTGAGGATGTTGCAGGACTTATGGCAGTGTGAGAATGAAATTTCTATCTAGGGAATGGGGATAGTTCTCTGGTGTGGTATGCATTGGATTCTGTGTAATAGAAATGACAGCAACATTACGTGGTTCAAATGAAACCACCAACAATATCATCTGGTTTTAATCATAAGAAACTATGACATGTCTCTCATTGGTTGCTGTGTGTGGATGGAGAGCAGAGGAAGGGATGTTATTGCATTTCTCTGTTACAAATAGTGGACAACTGAGAATTGTGCGGTCAAAAAAAGATATAAAGTGATAGTGTACCCATGGATGTGTAGCACACATGGCCAGATACAGGGCCTACATGTGTTCATTTTATACAGCCACAGCTGCAGCCAGGCCCGTGAATTCATACATCCTAATCTCTGCTGAAAGTGAGCGACAGAGCGAGGAAAGGGCTAATACTGACCAACTAGGAAGGAGGAGGAGGAGATTAGCTACAGAGGTTTTGCTGCCGTCTGCTATTTTAGGGTGAAACTAATAGCAGCTGAAAAGAGAAACAATGATTGCAGATCTGAAGTAGAAATTAATGGAAAAGACATAGCTGAGAAAAAGTCATGTGAAAATGCATGTTCAAAATTGTTGTCAGAAAAATGTCTTGTTTTTTACTCTAGATTAATTATTCCATTAAGCGAAACATGCTAATTTTTCTATCAAAAAGTGTCTGATATTTTAAGAAGTGAGGACAAATAGGTTGTAAAAGTCTGTGTTTCTCCATTCAGGTACAGTGAATGTGTTCACAAAGCTACAGTGTAGAGGCTACAGTCACCAGGAACAATTTCTATGTGTTTCTTTAAAACCTGGTCAAAAACACACTTTGATTGTCACCGATTCTAAACTGCATTTCTCATTCAGAAGCGACAGGCCAGCTTACAAATCCAACTCGCCGTGTCTTGCGGTGCTTTTTCCATCCAGAAACAACCTACTAACCTTCACTCCAATCAGTCTGAAAAGGTGACAGCAAATCCAAATCACCCCTCTCCACCAATCTCCACTCTCCCCAGTCATTTTCACCTTCACAAGCCTCCCCTCAACACCATTATATTTTCACCCCTACTACAGCTGATTCTGCAAAACTAGGAAATGAGACACAGCATAAAGGTGGTTTTACTGCACGATGTGTATGTGTGTGTCCAAGTGTGCATGTGGCAGTAATCCACAACGTGTATATGTTGCAGCAGACACGTTACAAACGCAGATGTCAGTAATCAGTCAATATTTCAATATGATTGATCTAACTCCTGTACCATTTTAAAGCTGCTGTCCTCCCTGATGACTGATAATGCAAGAGATAGTCAATGAGTATAAATCCTGACTGCATGACATCAACAGTATTTACTCCCTAAAGGCTACTGATTTACACCATGTCCTGCTTTGACGTCACATCACTGTGTGTAAGGATTTCAGTGGACATGGGGTCCCTTAATAGAAATATGTGCACATTTATACGGCACTGATGTTTATGGTCATGTGCATCAGCATCAGTAGTTCACTTATTATCACTATACATGGCAAAAACTACAATGCATATATTTCTCACATTTAATTATAGTCCCATCCTGGTGAAATGCTAATTTAAACCGTTAATTTATACTCATGCTGTTCCCAGAATCTTTCCATTTTCTCATCTCCTCACACAGCCTCCTATGTTTCCCTCATGGTGGCGGATGAAGAAGCAGTTGGGGGTACTGCCTCAGTAATTGGAGAAATCTTCTGAAACATGCAGATGAAGCAGGGTGAGAACTAGAGGAGCAAAAGTGGAAAAGGAAAATGGACCAGATTCCTAATTATCTGCCCCCTTTCTCCTATTCCCTCTTTCTTGTTCTGACAGGGTTAAAGTCATACAGTAGAGGCTCATTCTACTTCTCATGCTGGCCTGGGCATAATTAGGTGCAGTGTACAGGGTTGAACAGGGATTGATGCTCACATAAAGGCCTGAGTGAGGAGGGGGTTTCAAATGAGAGCTGCAGCTTTGATGACAGGGTTAAGAGCACTGTCAGCACACTCACTCTTAGACAGTTACAGTAAAACAGCATGTCAGCTGACACCGAGGCTGCCTTATATTCAAGTTAAGTGCACAGACACGCTTCAAAATAGCAGTCAGTATGCACAAAATACGTTTATGAACATCAAATGCATCTCCTTGTATACAGACTAAAAGGTAATCACACAGATGTGGTCTACTTTCAAAATAATGAGGTAAAAAGCTGCTCCAAATAGCACACAGAAATTTGAGGTATTATTACCCCTTAAAATGAAAACACACTGGGTGATATTCATTTCCTTTCAGGTGGTGAAAGTAAGATAGGGTGTCTGCTTTTTAATATACTGCATGTAACAGTATCAGAGCCCCTGCTTGCACACAGCAGAGGTAGGTATTTTGGGAGATACATTGTAGTCAATTGTATTTTTCAAAAGGCTACACAGAAATCATTGCTGTTTGTTCATACAGTTCCTATAAAAGCAAAACATGGATAAATCTCAGATTGCTTCTCTTGAAGTGTTGTGGGTTTGACTAACTGCACAAATTGTGCTCATGCATATGTGGGTGAATGTTTATTCCAGGGACATTTCTGTTCTGTGAATGTTACACAGTGTTGCTACAGTTTTTGTATTAGAGTAGAATGTCCAATCTAGGCCTTTTTACCATTGAATTATTTCATTAATGTGCAGCTCTCTTTCCTACTCTATGTATATGCATCTGTCTTTTTCACTCCTTTGGTTCAGATGAGTTGACGGTTGTATTCTGTCATATTTTTCTGCAGGCAATTTCATTCTTAATAAACTCACACACCTCTTTGCAAAACTAATTCCTCCTGAAATGATGAGTGCATTGCAGTGTAAAGCATTGTTCTGATAGTTAAGCCACCTACCACAGCTAAAGGAGGCTCGGCAGTGCCCCTCTTGCAGTGTGCCAGGCTGCTCTTATCACCCCACCACGAGGCCATAGAGGGGTAATAGGATTGTGACTCACAGAGAGTCAAGCAAAGGAGGGTTGAGGCACAAGTATGAAGGGACTCTGCGGCTGTCCAGCATCAAGAGTGGGTGGGAGGATGTGTTCTCTTCACTCCTGAAATAACCCTGCTAAATTGCAAGCTTTGGAGGGTCAGTGGGACACAGGTCTCCCAGTGTATATCTGAAGGCCCGGATATAACCTGTAATCCTGCAGCCTAGAAAACGAACAGCACAGCAGTTACAGAAAAATGTATTTTCTACAAAATGGGAATCCAAGGCATTTATGAGTTTGAAGAGAGAGCAGCAGAAAAAGGAGGATGGAGAGGGTTGAGGCAGGATGAGGAGTGATTTTATAGTTTGTAGTCAATGTCTGAGTGCTAGTCTTCTTCCTTAGTTGGCTGAGTCCCAGCAGCAGCACAGCATTCACTTTGTACTCGGAGGGGGAAGATGAAAGCAGGACTGGTCAAATAGGGATGGAAGGGGAGGGGGAGGTAGCTATGGTGCAGGGACTTTATTTGACAGACAGCTGGATCACTTGGGCTTCAGTGCTGGCTGGGTGTGACTGCTACCATTCAGAGAAAATTCTCTGGGTTAAGAAAGCATACAGAGATTAAATACTGACTTTTAAAGTAGCACCAATTGTCTGTGATGATTTGAATCCTGGGGCGCCGAAGTGAAACGTTTTGTTTTTTTTTTCCATTCACTTTTCTGGACTGTGTTTATTGCTGCAGGAAAAGCTATTGCACCTGTCCCCAGCAAGGCGAGTGGGTGTGCATTTTAGCTACATCACTGCCCTGATGTTCACAGGAAGGGCAGTAAAAGGCACTGCAGGTGGTGGAAGGTTGTGATAGCCATGCTGGTGTTTTGATAGAATATAAGTGGCCTGAGGCAATGTACAGAGGGGATAGAGGGCTATAGTGAAGATTTAATGTTATTATTGAGAGGCAGGCATAGTGCAAACCTTCAAAGATCCAGAGACATGGGCTTGATATCTGTATCAGATTGGTGTGATGGCAGACCTCACCTCCAGGACTGATTACTTCATCTAGAGGACTATGAAGCATATAAAAGGTGACAACAGAATACAGCCTAATGAAAAAATAGGGATAAAACACCAAGATTAAAGTTGCTACAGAGAGAATTTTTAATAATATTGCTGCAGAGAAATGTTAATTGCTCAAGCATTACTCTACCAGATAAGGAGCATAAGATTAGGATGACAGGAAATGATGCAATTCATCATGCATGCCAACACAAGCATGTAAGAGATTGAAGTCATGGGCACACTAGGAAGACAGTTTTTGATTATGCTGGACCACTGTCTCATCTGCATGCTATGATACAACACCATGAGATGCAGCATTGCCTGTCTTATTAAGTTTGATCGATGGCACTGTTTACTGCTCACACAGAACAGTTTTATTCATTTCAATAACATTGACAGCAACCTGCTACCTCATACTAAGAAAGCTGAAGTCAACATCTGGACATTCCAGTCATTGTAGAGGAAGAATTATTTGCTTTTCAGAGGACTATCATAAAAAAATCTCAGAGAAACTAAGAAAAGAGGATTTAGCAATGCGGAGGTAGGGAGAGTTGAAGAGTGCATCACTGTAAGCTAAAGAGCTCAGCAGTGTGGGTGCCTAAGTTTGCAGAGCTTCAGAAACAGCTGGAAGCAAAAGAGTTACATTAATGTACTGTCTTCTGCTACTCTGTTACCAAGCTTTCAGTTGAAAATGTACATGGAGAATCTATCAGATCAAATTAGTTTTTCAGCATTTGAAAAACAATATCCAATATCGAATCAGAGCTGTCCATCAATCTCTGCAATCAATCTCAAAATGTACTGTATGTGCATGAGATTTCAGAGGTATTCATGGCATAGCAAGGACGCCAGCCAATGTCACATGTGTCACAAAAACCACAGCATCAATTTTTTTTTTCCTTTGGTTTGCCCTAAGATAATTTATTTCTTGACAGGCCTGATGAGATAAAGTGAGGAGTGGTGGGAGATGGCTGTCTGGAGGAGACAGGGTCTTTCTTCTGGCTGGTTCCTCTTAGTGGCTATCTGGGTTTCCATCTGGCTGCCAACAAGAGGGTCAACAGCCCTCCCACCACAACAAAGCATGTCTTTGTTCTGTGACTGACAGCGACGCACCACACACATTATCACGATTGAGTGTGTAAAATGTCTTAATGGGCAAAAAGATTTGGAGATCAAATAAAAGCCAATAATATATGTACATGTGTGTATGTAGCAGAGATATGGTTATTAATGTGACAATGGAAGAAATCAAAGAATTAAATGCAGCCCAGGAGCTTACTGCAGTTTATGTTCTGACACACATACAGTACTTGCACCTGGATGACAGAATATCAAATACAGGCAGAAGAAGAAATACTGATGTTTCTTCTACGTTATATCCAGTTGAGTGTAAACAGAAACAGTACTCATGTAAAAGTACTGTTACCTCATTGTTTTAATGGCTCAAGTAGACATAGAAGTACTTGAGTAAGAGTAAGACAGGTTGTCTTCAAACTGCTCAAGTAGTGAGTGGCTTAAGGATGTTGAATTTGTTACATTAATTTTTGTTAAGTTTCATTGTTTTGTTTTGTTTTGTTGGCAATTTTTCTATTTGTCCATTTTCTTAATTATATTGTACAGCTGTATTACCTTACTTGATTATTTTTGATCATTTTTTTCCTCATTTTGTTGTGACTTTTTAAATTTTGTTGGTTAAAATGCCACTTTTTAATTTACTTTGTTATTTTTTTTCTTAATTTTTGTGCATTTTGTTGTGATTTTTTGCTCAGTTTAATTGGTTATTTTGATAATATTTTTCAAACCGGTTATGTTTTTCATTTTTATTATTTGATTATTTGATTTTACTTTTTCTTGTTTTTTGTGTAATTTTTTTTCATTTTTAATTTATTTTGTTGATTTTTGTTGATGAGCTTTTATTTTGTTTATCTTTTTCAATTTAAATCATTGTTTTATACATATTGTGCTCATTTGTTGGATCTCACGTTTTTTTGTTTTGATTTTTTTTAACCCAATTGGTGTGTCCAAATGTAACTGAGTAAATGTACTGTACTTGAGAACTACGCACCTCTGGTTATACAGTATCAAACATCTTCAGTGTGTACAGCACTTTGGTCAGCTTTGTTGTTGTTGTAAAGTGCTCTATAAATAAAGTTTCATTCATTCATTCATTCCCAGGGAGTCATGCATTTACTACTAAGCTAACAAGAGTAAAATATGTTTGAGTCTGTTTCTACATTTTAGGATTCTCAATTGTAAAATAACAATGGCAGCCACTGTCACATACTGTACATCATTTATATATTCATGTAAATTCATCTATTCATGTTTACTGTTAGTGAAATCTACGTTTGAACATTTTGTTTCTTTTTTTTTACCAGTCACGGTTTTAATGGTCCCTTGATAAGCTGAAGTATCTTTCTGTCATCAACAGATTCAGCTTCTAAGATTGTCTCTCCTCTCACATCATGTATGTCTACAATTTCTATTTCCATTTATGTCTCCAAACCTGTCACATGAAAGGCTGTTATTTCTGCCTCGAGTACAGAGCCCACTGTCTGATTATCTACTGGTCTGATCTACAGGGTTAAATTATGATGCTGATATCCTTTGTAAAATCTGATATTTACTCTTCATAGTCTCTTCTCTCTCATTTGAAAGAAGTACACGTACTGTACTTTCTCAAAGGGTGAGCTTATGCTTCAAGACACACAATCCTGTTAGGATCTGGCACAGCTCTGTCTACTTGATGCCAGCTAAAATATTACAGTCTGTTCACTGATATAATGAGCATCACACATAATGCGGACTATAATGAGGCTTGTTCATACATCTACCTAATGCAGTCTGTATTGGAACAATGCCACTGGTTAAGCACTGAAAATCTGTGTACCTCTCTTTTAGTTTTGAGTGTGTCAGTGCATGTGCTTGCACATGCCTGTTCCTGTTTGAACCTTAGCAGCAAGAGACTGATGCTGTTGTGACAAAGTGATGGGCTTTACTCATATGAGTCAACAGCCTGATCAGGATTCAGTAAGTATTCTGCATAGAGGAGACTGACGACTGCTTGAGACCATCTATCAGAGCTAAATGGCAGATGGTCTTCTCTGTGGCCAGGCAGGAAGTGCACTAACACAATTGCTGCAGAAACACAGGGAGCACTCTACCTGCTGGTAATCCACTTACCCACAGACAAAGCTGCTTTAATCTGCCCACCCCCACCCCAAACCCCACCCCCCCCACCAACCACAA
>JAQQAE010002512.1:0-22147 GCA_029823295.1 Pseudamia nigra | reverse complement strand
TCCTTCTCCATCTTTCACACCCCCCCAGACCCCCACCCAAACTCTTCCACTTGGGGTGAGAACTCGTCTCGGACCCAGAATAGGGACATTCCACCCTATTCTATCTGAAAATCATGGCCTCAGACTTAGAGGTGCTGGTCTTCATCCCAGTAATTTCAAACAACCCCGATGTGAGCTGGAGGGCACACTTTGATGAAAGCAACATGGCCACATCATCTGTAAAAAACAGAGATGAGGTTCTGCAGCCATTGAACTGGACACCCTCCACCTGCTGATAGTGACTAATATGAACTTTATGGCAGCTCACTACATTACACCTCGGCAAGAACATGGTAATAGTTGGGAACAGTTGGTATAATTTAATATTACCATGAAATGACACAGAAGCTAGAAGTATTGTATTTAACAGCCTTGATTCATGGTTATTATATAGAAACTACTGCAAGTAATGAGTGGCAGCATTAAACACATAATTTCTTCAGTCTTCTACTTTTCCTTTCGGCTTTTCCCTTCAGGCTTCCCCACAGCAAATCATCTGCCTCCATCTCACCCTATCCTCTGCATCTTCTTCTTTCACACCAACTAACTTCATGTCAGTATAACCTTAAAACAAAATAATACACTTGTAACAAAGGAGGATGAATTTCAACATTATAATATGGTAATTAACATTTTACTTCCAAGAATTTTCATAGGTTATAATTTATAATTTATTACACAGTTACATCAGTACCCAAGCATTACCCAACTTTTAATCCACTATTATTTCACTATCACAATGTTATTACCTAAATGTACTACAAGTGTTACAATTTAAAAAAAAATCTTGATTATATTTTTGCCTTAGTAATTTGCCTTAATTAATTTAAAACATCTTAATAAAAAAGAAACATTTTCAGTAACTTTAGCCACATGTCAAGTAATTATATCACATTTCAAACTGACTACATAAGTAGAAATGTATGTGGTTCATAGTCCATGTCAATCTTCAAGGTCAAATTCAAGTTCAAGGTCATTTGATGGGTGAGAGGTGTCCTGGAATCTAATCTATCACATGTAAAAATGTGGTGCTTCTAGCTATGATAGTTTGGGTCTAGTCACTTTGGAGATACAAAGCCAAACGTTCAGACACACACATACGTATGAACAGAGTTCTCCACTGCACCCACACCTCACCTTGTTCAAGCGGGGGATAAAAAAATCCTTAATGCTTGTTATTTTTTTTCCAAATAGTCCCTACCCCTACCAAGTCTAACCCATTGCAGTAAAATGCAAATGCCAATATTTAATTACCGTATCTTATTTATCTTTGGCATTTTGTGGCATTTCTCTTGCTGTCACTCTGATATTAATTGGGAAGCACATGGGTAATTCAGTGGGTGGGGGACTTCTTGATAACCTTGTGCATGATTCACAGTTTTGAGTTCATGCTTCAGCAAATAACAAGAGCTACATTCATTCAAACAAAATCTCAGTGAAGGTCGACAGAGGCTGCAGATATTCACCATGTTTTACTCACTATTCTTATGCAGGACCTGTTTCAGGTGTAGTTGTGTTCAGTAATCCTTTCTGATTAGCAGCAGGGCCCAGTAAGTCCATTCAGACTACTGCCAGATACCTGTGTTTGGCCTGAGCTAAGCTGTCGGCCTTGTGAGCAGCTTTAAACCCAGTGTAAGGGCTGTCAGGAGCTCAGGTGGAAACAGCATATAATACAGACAAGATGTAAGGGCAATGCTGGAGGGCAGACAGAAGGAGAGATGGAAGAGGACAGGAAAGGCAAACACAGCGGCGGAGAGGGATTTCTGGTGCAGTTCCTGGTTTCTCATTATCTCCGTCATCTTTTGGACCAGACTGTCATCCCTCCACCGAGGAAGAAGATGATCGGATGCAAGGGAGAACTGTGGTATGACAGGAATGAGGAAGTTGAAGGAACATCTGTCTGAGTGAGAGTTTTTTTTTCTTTTTGCTTTTTATAGATTGCAGCTTCCAGTCTGTCATGGAGCTTTCCACGATTATGAGGGGAAACAACCAGGAGACGAGCAGGAAATTAAAGGGTCTGGATAAAAAGACCCTTTAAAGTCACAAAGTTATTTTCTCATTATCCCCAAAAAAGCAGACATGCAATCATATATTTGCCAACATTGATATACTACTTGTTGAAAAGGTAAATTCTACATACATTCCAACAAACATAGTATTTAAGACATCATCATCTTTATTGTTTGCGAGTGAGAAAATGTCTAAATATTTAAATACTGGTTACTACTCAATTCCTGTCTTTTCTTTAACATTCATATCTGTCGTCACATGGATTTAAATAATGAGGAAAATGAACACTAATGAAAAAAATGAACAAATATTAACCAAAAAAATCAATAGAATAAACAAAATGGAGAAAAAAAATGAACAAAATATTCAACAAAATAAACTGGGGGAAAAAATAAACAAAAAGGAAATAAAATAAAAACTAATGAAAGGAATAAACGAAATGAAGAAAAGCCAACAAAGGAATAAACAAATTAAGCAAATATTTGTCAAATAATGAATAAAGTTGACAAAAGTAATAAACAAAATGACTAAAAAGAAACAAAACTATAATCAAAATAAATAAAAACATTAAAAAAATTAACAATGTGAAGAAAAATAAACAAAATAATAAATAAAATGAAACAAATATAAACAAAATGAAAGAAAGGATGAATGAAATGACAAAATAAACAAAATACTCAAGGAAATGAAAGCGATAACAACACACAATGAACAGGCTCCGCGATGCATCTGGATCTGACCTTTTTAATGTGTCACACATACACACAGACGTTATAGCAGCTTCACCTGACTCTGTTGTGTCGTTGTCGTAGTCCAGAGCCTCCAGGACCAGAGAGAAGGACTTCTGCAGAGAAAACACAAACATCAGTCAGACAAAACATACACTCGCATCTGACATTTAGTGTTGCAGAAAACCAGACCTCTTGTCATACTTTGACTTGCTCACTTGTCATTTGTGGTTGAGAGACAAGACGTCACTGAAAAATCTGCACATTATTCAGGAGCTGATGCAGTAGAGCAGCAGGAAACATTTTCAGCTAAAATGTGGTGACTCATACCATATCATACCACTTTATGTAGTTTACTGTTTAAATATAAAAGATAAGATGTATAGGAAAGAAGATTCAAGTAGGTTATTTTAATAAAATACAGAATAATAAAGGAAAATGAACAATGTAACCAATAAAATCAGCACAAAATAGACAGAATGATCAAAAATGACCCTAATAATCAACAAAATGAATAAAATGAAAAAAATAAAAAAGCCTCAAAAATGTTCAAGCTGAACAAAAAAAATTGAACAAAAGGTCCACATAGTAACAATATATTTCAAAAATGAATAAAACAGAACAAAAATCTACAAATTGCATGGAAATAAAGATAAATAATGAAGAAAATAAAGAAAAAGGAAAAAATAGGAAAAATAATTGCCATATTATGAATGAAAATGAAATAAGACAAGCAACAAAATGAGAATGAATACAAATGAGCAAAATATTCAGCAAATTAAAAATATATTTAAGAAAATTCAAAAATCTGACATCTAACAAGCAAATAATCCACAAAACACATAAAAATGATGAAAATACCAAAACAAAAAAGCTACAAAATATAGTAAACAAAATTTTAAAAAATGGACAAATACATCCATGTTACAAAGGAAAATGAACTCAAAAAATCAAGACAGTGAATACAAATGAATAAAATAACCAACAAAAGGAATAAAAATGAATGAAACAAACAAGAAAACGGAAGGAAAATGAGCAAGATAATTAACAAACTGGACAAAACAACAGAATAGCTGCAAAAAATCAACAAAAATGATTAAAATACTAAAGAAATTGGTGACCCAGTAGGGTTAGGAAAGGTTGCAACAGAGGACGAACACTTCATAAACTACGGTTATTATGTAGATTTAAACAATCCATAGCTGTGGCAAAAGTCTACAGATACCAGATTCCTGCCGGTGCTGTGGCAGGTGCTGATGATCCGCCTCAGGCTTCAGCACACATAGACGGTAAACAGAAACAGTTTTGAGCGTCCCCATGGCTCACCTGGCAGAACCACAGCGACTGAGGCTTCACCACAGAGGCCGGTGTGATTCCAGCCCGAGGCCATTCACTGCATGTCATCACCATAAACACACTCACCTCACATTCACTGTCACTCATCACCTCAGCTAACCAGTAATATAGAAAAAGTGCCTATTTCACTGGCATGTGGGATTTGGTTGTCTGTCCTTATGAGGGATATGCTGTGTTTCTGATCGACAGCTGAGGCCAACATTATGCATAACAACCCCCTATGAAAATGTGGTTCTTTTCCAAATGTTTCTCATGCTTCTCACTCAGGTTGTGGCTACATGGAAACGCTTTGATAACTTTTTATATACTATGTTGTTTGTTGGCTTTGCTGTTTTTTTTCTCTCTCTCTTCTGTCCACTAACCTGATGACCCCCTACCCAGAGCCCTGGCTCTGTTGGAGGTTTTTTTCTTCTGTTAAAGTTTTCCACCCGTCTGGGCTTTCTCATGGAGGTTCTTTTGGTTTTACTCTCCTTATAGTGTTTTAAGGCTTTGGCTTTGATTTGTGAAGTGCCTGGAGTGCTTTATAAATACAAATGAACTGAAAAGAATTGAATTGAATTGAACTGAAGTGAATTTTACCGGATTGAATTGGTCTGAGTTGATTGAACTGACCCAAACTAAATTGGACTGAATTAAATTGATTTTTTTTTTAATCTGAATCAAATTGAACTGAACTGTACTGAACCGAGTTGAACAGCAGCTCCACCAATTTTGTCCAAATATGGTCACTTCTGGTATGTGGCCCCAAAGTAACACTCTATGGTTGTCAGCATTGTGCCACAATCTCAACAAGGACAAGTGAGAAAGGTAAATTCATGTACCTTTTAAAATGAGTGTTATATTGGCTCAGATGTTTGTATATGTTCATCTGTCTTCATTTCAAGTTCTGTCAAAATAGATACTTATCTTTTTAATGAAGAATATGACAGATATGGAACTTGTTTATAAATGCTTTTGTGCCTGTAATGAGATGGCTATGACGCTGTGATAAACACTTGCTTTATGCCTTGTATTAGAGTCTCCCTGTCATTCCGTCACTATCTACGGCTGCTCTCCCAAGACTTGAAAAAATAAGAAAAAGTGATTCACTTCTCAAAGAAGCTGAAGATGCATTTCGAGGATTAATGAAAATGCTTCTTTTACTCAATCACATACACCTAAGCAATTAAAGAACGGATCCAGATAAACTGGTTCAGTGTCATGATCGTGCTTTATTGCAAGGACAACAATTTTGTTTTAACATTAGGGACATTTTCATCTCTGGATTCACTGAACGCTACATTTTCTGTGCACTGGTGAATTATTAAGGCATCAATCTGTGTTTTTTATGCATACGTTTAAGAAGAGAACAAAATAAGCAACCAACATAAACCAAAGTGGAAATATAAATGAATCCACATACCTTGTCATATTTTTATGCATTTTATTCTCTAAATTTAAAAGATCATGAGATGTACTGTATAATGATCATTATACTACTGTATATTAAAATGAAATGATGTCAAACTGCACTGTTAAATAAAAATGAAATAAATACAATCTGAACAGCTAAAAAGAGCATAAAAATGATTAAATATACAAAAAAATTACAAATTAAACAACAGAATGAACAAAGACGACCAAATTAAGCAACAATATAAACAAAAATGACTAAATTAAACAACAAGGTGAACAAAAATTAACAAAAATGAATGTTAAGAGATCCACATATGAAGAAAAATAACCATGGAAATTTAATAAAATAATAAATTAAACAACAAAATGAACAAAATAACAAGCAAAATGTTAAGACATGGCCAACCAATCCACAAAATGAAGAGGAAATGAACAAAAATTAACTTAAAAATTAAATTAAATGACAGTATGTCAAGCAGAATTTTTAGAGACTATCAGAGAATTTACAAATACTGAGGGGGATTAAGGGGATTCACCCCTAAACATCTCTGTGTCCTTCTCTGACAGAAGCTGTTGATGTGTGCAGGTTAGTTCTGCTTATAGATTAGGGTGATTGTGGTTTTATATATATTTATTTTCACTTTATATGACTAGATGCAGACATTTATTGTGATTCAAAGCTTATGCAGTGATAAGGACTGCCTGTACAAATGCAGCAGGGGACTGGATGTCTTCACATGATGACTTTGAGCTTACAGTGATACGACTCTGGAGAGATAATAGAGGACAGGTGTTTTTTTCTGATTCTTTTTTCCTTCCTATAGACGAGTGATGAATAATTCAAACCGACACTTTATCCTGTAACTCTTCTCTCTCTTACAGCTTCATCTGTTGCACATTATCCCTCCCTTTGCGAAACAAACCAGCCCGTGCCATGCAAATCGCAGCAGCATGTGCATTGTGGGTAAGTGTTCTCCTAAAGGGCTGCATGGATGTGTAGTCACGTCTTTGCTGTCACAGTGTGCTGATGAGTGGGAGGAGAGGAGGGGGATACAGTGCAAAGCAGGTGATGGTTACAGCTGTAGATAGCAGCACGGGTATTAGCACGAGTCACACACATTTGTCCCCAATACAAATCTTCCATTCACAGAAATAAATTCATGTTTTTGTTTGTTTCCAGTAGTTTGTCAATTTAGATATATAACTTCTGTGATTCTTTGCACAAACAATGACATTTTTGTTCTTTTTTTTTGTTTCATTTTTGTTCATTTCCATGGTACATTTGTTCGATTTTTTACTTTTTTTTTCTTTGATTTTGTTCATTTTTCATGTAATTTTTATTATTTGTTTCATTATGGAAATTACTTTGATAAAATTAGCTCATTTGTTGTTTAATTTTTTCATTTCTGTTTATTTCAGTTATAATTTTTTTAAGTCAATTTTCTTCATTTTTGGGATTATTTGACCAATTATATTAACAAATTTGATATTTTTTTCCATTTAATGACTATTTTGCTCATATTTACATTCATGTGTGCAATTACATGAATTTTGTTAAACTGTGTTCATTTTTTGCCTGTTTTGTTCATTTATTGGTGTTTTGCTCAATTTTGTTCATTGTGCTGCTTATTTTCTTCATTGGTTTGTTTTTTTTTAGATTTCCATCTTCATGTTTTGCTTATTTTATTACTATTTCCTAATTTTGTTAAATATTTTCTTGATTTTAGCTTATGTTTCATTTTTTGGTCAATTCATTTTTACTCATATTCTCACTTATCTTCTTCATTTGAATTCATTGTCTTAATTATTTTGTTAATTTCTTGTTCATTATGGAGTTATTTTGTTGCACTTTGTTCATTTTGGTTGCTTGTATTGTTCAAGCTTCTTAAATTTCATGCTCATTTTCTTAAATTTTATTTTTGGTTCATTTTTGAATCGTTTTATGTTAATTTTAGTGAATTGTTTGATTTTTCTTGATTGTTTTGTTCCTTTTTGTAGATTTTTGAGGATCCTACTTGTTCAGTCTGGCTCATTTTGTTGATTATTTTTGTCTCTTTTTAATAAACTTGTGCAGAAAAAACACAGACTGATGCATTAAAAAATCACCAGAACATGTTTGACACTCAGAATTTCCAGGAGTATCCAGAAACGCCTGATTAAAATGTGCCCTCTGATGTTCCAGTGAAACCAGGCGGGAGGTGACCGAGGTGTGAAGAGAGCCAGAGTGTGTGTGGCGATGCTAAGGTTAGCCAGAGGCAAAAAAAGGAGAGAGTGAGAAGATGAAGGGTTGCAGCAAAGGTGGAGGAGTGAAAATTGGCAAGGCAGAAAATCCTGAGTAAGGAATTTGATACAAGCAGAGATATGAGCAGAACATCTGTAGAAGGTGAGCAGAGTAACTGTAAAGGAGGAGGCAGAACTGAGGCAAGACTGCAATTATGCAGAGTGAAAGGGCACAGTGGATAGACGCGGTGAAACAACAGTTTACAAGACTCCTGTGGTTTGTCACAATTTCTAACGTTTGATGGAGAAGGAGAGCAAAGGGGTCAGAGCAAGGTGAAATAAAAAGACGATCGGACAGTAAAGATTTTGGACACACCTCCTTCAGTGATTTTTCCTTTGTTCATTTATTTTTTTCAAAATTTTTGACTTATCACTGAAGACATCCAAACAGTGAAAGAACACATATGAAGTTATGTAGCAAACAAAAAAAGTGCTAAACAAACCACAACATGTGTTATATTTAAGATTTTCCGAAATAGCTTTGATGAAAGCTTTGATTCACAACGTGGAACCTGAAGTGGTTTTTAATTGACAGGCGTGCCTTTTCAAGAGTTAATATGTGGCATTTCTTGCCTTCTTAATGTGCTTTAGACCATCAGTTGCAGAGGAAAGGTGGGCGCATTGTCAAAAGCTCTATTAGTGCCACTATAACTACTGTACAAATCCATATTATGCCAAGAAACAGTTAAAGATGCAGTCTACAATGTTAACAAAAACTAGCTAGTAGCTGATTGTCTGTAGTGTTCCGCTATGATTAGACAGGTGACCTGCCAGTCAACACAGCGTTCAACCTCAGAGGAGCACAGCATTTGCAGAGTTGAAAACAGTTGCATTTCAGACCTTCAACATCTGGTACAGGTAAAAAATTTCAAAGGTGGCGTGACCTGGTTGCTGCAGCCCATCCCCTTCTAGTGAGAGAATGAAATTAAATTTCTTTCTCTACTGCTTGTGGTTGGAAACAAATGACAATAAATAGCATCCTGACTCCTGATTTCAGACCTTCAACATCTGGTACAAGTAAAAAAAAACAAAGGTAACTAAAAATGATCGACAGACATTCTATCTTGACAACAGTGAGGTTGTCATTGATCACACCTTTGAGTGGAGAGAAAAGACAGCCTATTAATACTTTAACAAATGAAGTACGAGCCATGAAACGCTATGATGAAGCTGGTTCTCATGAGGCCCATCCCAGGAAAGGAGGACCAAGAGCTACCTACGCTGTAGAGGAGAAGTTTATTACAGTTACCAGCCTCTGAAACCAGGGACACTTTACAAGGCTGTTTCATCATTACATTTGATGGTTTTGGCAACTGCACTTGGGGACACATTTAAAGTTCTTGATATTTTTTTTGACTGACTAACCTTGGACAATGTTAAAAAATAATGCAAAATAAAGAAAAAAACACTGAAGGAGAAGGTGTATCCAAACTTTTGACGGGTTCGCGTAAAGAAAGTGGACTACACAACTGCACACACAGTATGTAAGAGGTGCTAATGAGATGCTGCATGGCAGTGCGCTCACAGCAAGTTCATTAAGGCCGAAACATAGCAGCTAGCGCACAGATGGACCAGCTGGAGTCATTACTCTGAGGCTTAAAACGCTCACCTGAAGCAATGCTTAGAATTCATGATTCAAATCTGGACATGGTGAGATCCTGCAGTCTACAGCAGTAAAATGAGTTCAGCGTACTCACTGTGCTTCACTGACCCGCCCGCAGCAGATTAGTAAACCCTGATAAAATGCTGGTGGAGTAGTTCACTATTGTGAGGATCAGTTGGTTTTAATACATGCCCTTAAATGGAATTTGTACCAAAGTGAGTAACAGATCTGAAATAGTTGGATTAGCTGAGTATCATCTAGCATTATTATTTCATGTAAGACAGTGAATGAAAGCATTGTTCACATGATACCATTATCTAAAGTGACTGAGCCCACCTGATGTAAAGACACAGTTATAAGCTATTAGTATGCAGAAACACAAAATCAGTGTGATACAAGGGTGAAGACCAAGTATTCCTCTGAACTTTTATTTTCTGCAACATCGATGGAATGAAAACAAAAGAATAAAAATGAAAATTGCAGCTCTATTGTATTTTGGTACACTTAGTCTCTGAAGGGTGCTTTTAATCCTCTTTGAAAAAAAGTGGCAACATAAATGGTAGTTTGTACAATTTCTGTCTTCCCATTGTTAGAAATAGGGGGAAAGATTATCCTAAATAAAAATATGGCACATTTACTGTTGAACAGAGCATGCACTCAGATTGGCCATTGTGTTTCCATCCTCTATGGTCTGGGTGGACACATAGCTCACACTGGATATTCAATTTGCTGTGATCTGCAACTTCAGCACTGTCATTGCTTATTAGACATGGACATGATTCTTCCCTGGATTACACATTAACATGCTTACCAAACAGGTTCAGTTCAAATTGTTTTCTGATATGCAAGAGCAGGAGCAGCTGTTTTCTCAACAAAAGTTTACATTTCTTCACCAATTTCAATGCTTTTTTTTATCAGGGTTAAAATCATATACGGTATAAAAGATGGTCAAACCCTTTACGACGCCCTTGAAGCACAAAATAGGAGCCTCTGGGTATCGTCACATTGACACCACTCCTACTCCCTTTGATCTAAGAACAGACATAGGTGTTTGGTGTGATCATCGCGTCCCCAGGTTGAATGAAACAGCAAAGACTGCCAATCAAAATGACCATGCTTTTAATTACGCATAAGTATTAGCTTCTGGATGATATAAATGGGCAAGTTATAGAAAATTTGATCCCCCGTACAGTGTTCATAGAAATTGAGATAAACTATAGAGCCCAATACCATTGTTTGTACCAGGATGTAAATATGTGTTTCTTTTCTGAAGTTGGACATTTTGACAAGAGATGCTATTGGGACTGAGTTGTTTTTGGGGAGATTTTAGTTTCTTCAGGGTCTGTGATTGGTTGAGAACTATAGTACAAATTAAACATTGGGTCAAGTTGAGAGAGGGAACCAGGCAAACTTGAGCATGCAGACAGCAGAGGCAACAGTGACACTGAGCGACCTGTCAACAGGTTCCAATTAAACCCCCACATACAAAACACAAAACAGATTTTTGTATGCTGAAATTGCTTTTATTCTCTCAAGATCTCTAGTCTTCGGTCAAAACTGTACCTTCTCTTTTCTGATAAGAGAAGAGAAGGTACAGATATAACATAACATACAGATATATCGTAAATATAATGCCACAACAACGCAGCAACGCAGCATGTGCCTGGTTAAAATAAATCCCAGAAATCCGAACTAAACATAGCAGTTTTTATTCAGACAAAACACATCTTACTATTTTCTTGTATTGTATATGTTCACTAAAAGGTTTGGACCTTTTACGAACATATTGATATGCATGCATTCTGTACATCTGCACCTTGAACCTTTAATATCATGGCTTTGTGGGAAATATGTGATGTCTTTTACATTTTAGAGTAAATTTTAAAGATTGCAACTTTACTCTGAGTACTGTAACTAAAAACAGTGACTCATATGTTGGATGTGAACACACATATTCTGCTGCTCCAGCACTGCAGGCTGGTTATGACTGTTCATTACTACAAAATGCACACACAGCATTACCTCACTGTTGGCCTGCTCACAGACCTCTTAGCCTTATCACTGCCCCCATCGCCCTCCCTTCCTCACCCTTCCTTCCATCCACTGTATGTGCCCCACCACCCCCACCCCCCTTTGCTCGCACCCTCTGCCAACGGCAACAGCAGGTTAAGACCTGTGGGACGACCAGAGCCTTTTGTTCTCTCTTATTTAACCTTCCTCCCCGCACACACCCTCACCAACTCACCCACTATGAAGTCATCCAGGTATCACAGATACAGGAAGGGTGTACCTGCGCTTAGCCCTGTTGATAAGTTTGGAATCCTGTACGGAGGCCTGCAGGGGTCACACTGACTATGGTTACCAAGTTAAAATCACAGCAACAATCTGTGATAAGACCTGAAGGCTTCCTAACAACCACTTCAAAACACACACACATCATGACTGTTATTGCGACGTCATGGAGTCCATCACAGGCCAGAAATAAACAACAAGGAGGAAAAGAAAACGGTAAACAACAAAAAGAAGAAGCCGATAAGATCAGAGGGCAACGATGAGGTGATGTTTTTTGCCTCAGTCTGATACAAACAAAATCACTTTGGACCATTTGTAGCTATAATGGTCACAGTGATGACAAGAGGGAAATGATATAATGGGGAAAGTCTGCATGTATTTTATGTGTGCATGAAAGTGCCGATGATTGTTTTAAAAGAGATGGAAGGCAATAGCATCTCTCAGAAAACTGTTAAATAACATGTTGTGAGCATTGTTCTGTCTTCACGCTGTCACTAGAGCAGAGAGCTGCATTTTCTTGAAGTGTATGATTTGAACATCCAAGTGAAAAAACGGCCTACAGGACAGAACGATGCAAAGTACAGAGCCTCAACAATCCCCAGTTTCCTCCCATTCCTTTATCATTAATTAGCAACGAAATGACAAAAAAAGAGAATTAAACAAATACCAGAACATTTTATGTAAATTTTGAGTACACCTGCCACTTGCGGCAGGTTCGGTCTTAAATTACAGAGCCTCCAAAAATCCAAAACGTCTGATAATCATTGTGGTCAAAATGAGAGAAAGTTCAGTTTAACACACACTGCTGCTGTGGTGACCTCAGTCCCTCTTGCTACACGGGCTTACTGAGAGAGTGTCAGCTCAAACAGAGACTTCTGTGTCACAAATCCTTGCTCAGATCAACAAAATCTTTTTACCAGGACTGACAGGTTTGTCTGAAGTCACTGATATAATTTTTATGTAGGTTAAGTATAAACTGTGTGAGAGAGCAAATTAAATATGAGAGATACTGGAGTTCACCTCTGCTCTCATCTAATATGAGTATAAATGCTGCGGTTGGATGGATCTACTCTCATTGTGAGGCTCCGCATTTAAATTCTGTAAGTCACTGGGCTTTGATTGGCAGAAAAGAAATGTAGTTACGTTTCTGGTAAAAAAAAAAAAAAAAAAAAAAAAAAAGGACCAAATTTAGCAGAAAATTGTGAATAATTTCAGAGCCCTATTCACCTGAAATTTAAACTGTGCTTAAAGATATCAAAATGCTGACTGACACCAAAAAAATCTAATGTTTTGTGACCCGATTAAACATTAAACCATGTTCCTGTGTTAAAGTGGAACTAAGTTGTGTGGTTCTGAACTGGGGTGTGTTTTGTGATTTTCTTGACTGCTTTCTGTACGAAATGAACAGAAAATTTTTGGCATAATTTTTTGCTATCTTTTTACGACTATTCATCAAATCACAAAACTGTATGACAGCACACTATTCCCAGAATTCAGACAGGTTTTGATGTATAATTTGTGAGGGCGTTGTCAGAGCCCACCAAGGAGAATGGGTGGTGAAACGTTTTCAACCAAATTTCCAGTCCAGTCGATGGAAGAAAAAACCACACGCCTTGGATACTATGACCTGGATGACTGAGAATCTTCACAGACATGCCACCAAGGAGAAGTGTGCCGAAATCTTGGACAAAAGAAGCAGCAGAATAATAAACGTGCTGAATAATAATGTGTTCCTTCTATGATTTGCATGTCAATCTGCAGCGTAATCACATGTATAGACTGTGTACATTAGTGACAGAGTAATCATGACATCAACCCATTGGTTTCTGAACTGCTGTTTGGAGCCAATCAGGTTACAGCTTCTGTTACTAAAGTAATTTTGGAAACTAACACCAGATATGACCATATTTGGACAAAAAGGGAAGACAGGTGTCAAGGGGATTGTGGGTGAACTAATGCCGAATGCTAAATTACTGACATAGTAAAATTTTATCTGAGCTATGAGTTACTAGCTTTGCATTGCTATACTATGTAGCCATGTACTTAATTTAGCTCGTATATGTGTGTCTATAGCAATATGCTTAAGTCTCGTTGACCTGCTTCAGCCAGATTCCTGACATAAACACCACAAAAACTATTTACTCTTTGTGGAGTTTTCTTTAGGAGTGTTTAACTGGCTGATAACTAGCAGCCTGGGCTAGTGAGGCAGCACAGTAACTTTGTAGGATCCAGGGCTGTTTGGAGCCAAATAGTCACCCCAGTGGCCCCTGGCAGTATTACAACTACTCATTGTACTTCCCTGGTCCAGGAACTCTAATTGCACCACATAGTCCAAAATACATTAGATTATGTCATTCTTCCAAATTGTATTTAGAGAGTTGTGTGATCTTATACAATGTTGTGTATTTTTCCAGAGGATTGAATCAGTCATTTGCAAGAAAAATGCCTGCTATTTGTAGAGAAGGTGAACATGTTTGACAAGTACTTTATTTCTGTAGAATTTCTCCCACTTATTTGATTTTCTGTGCAGGTTCTGAGCTTGACATGAGTCCTGTAACAATCCTGCAGGAAAACAGGTCATTGTCTGTCAGATATACATCTAATTGTTATTGTTAATTACATTCTATCTGTAGGTGATAAACAGATTATTAATACAGTGACGTATTATATTCTATGTTATGATGATTTGTTTATGTACCAGCTTACTGCAAACATTTATAAAAGCAACAACAATGGGTAGAATAATAAGAAAAGAGCAAAAATGAATTAAATAAGAAACAAAATGAACAAAAATGGAACAAAAATGTGACAAAATAATCCCCAAAATGAAAAAATATGATCAAAATAATCAAAGAAATGAGCAAAGATAAACAAATTAATAAGCATATCGATCAAAATAATAAAGCAAATTAACCGTAACTAACGAAATAATCATGAAAATGGACAAAAACAAACAAAATATTCCCCAGTATGAACAAAATAATCCCAGAAATAAACTGAAATCCACAAAAAATTAATAAAAATAATCAACAAAATAAGTAACAGAATCGAACAAAGAAATTAAGAAGCTAATTGTATTTTTGTTGTTTATTGTTGGCCTTAGATACCCCTTTGATTGTTATTGTTAATGATATATCTGATATTTCAATAAATAAATCGACTTTTATTACAGTGATATTTTTATATGGTGATATTTAATGATGTTGATTTGTCTTATATTTTGTTTCTCTAATGATAAGACACAAGTGTTGCTCCTTTGTTTTGTTTTGATTAAATAACACAATTTGAAAAAAAAAAGAAATGCAATAATGTTTTGTTAATTTTGTATGTTTCTTGCAATTTGTCTCTTTAATTTTTTTGTCACATCATTCTGTCTTTTACACCATTTTTACCCTTTTGCATCTTTCATATCATTTTCATGTTTTTGTGTCTTACATGTTGTTTTTGTCTTTTTGCATCTTCTGCAAATAAATTAAAACCCAAAACATCCTGTCTAGTTCCTTCTACATCCACTCAAGAAAAAAAGCCTTTAAATTTGAAAAAAAACTGACTTTATTTTGAACATCAATCTCTGCCATGCAACATCAATAATGTCCAAAAAAAGAATAGGAAGAAGTATACACATTTATTTTATCCTACCCCTTCATCTCCTCCATCAGTACAGTATAATCATCCTTTTAAACATTATTTACAATCCAGTAAACCGAATGAACACCCTGTGTTAGATTCCTGAGCTGAACTTAAACACTAAAATTAAATTAATAAGAAAAGGTGCAACAACAACTGCTCACCTCCTCAGCAGCAATCTTCTTAAAATGCTTTTTATTAGTTCATCCTTTCACTAACATTTATTATGACAGGCATTGATAGTCACTTATGTGAAGGTTTAGTGTGAAATTTTGGGCCGTATTGCCAAACTATGATGCTGACGTTACTTATTGCATCCTGTGAGCTGTTGAGGTTTCGTCTGGGTGACAGGATGGATGATAACTTTTACATCACCACTGCATCATTCTGTTTGTTTTGTATATCCTGTCTGGATTTGCTTTCATTCTTCCACAATCAATGGCACTGCAGTAAACTAAAACATAATTTCAATTTTTGATCATGAGAAGATTTTTGGTCTCATCACTCAGCTCTAGTTGATGACCTGTGCTGGAAGTCTGACCTGAGTGTTACAGGGGTTTCCTAAAAACATCAAAACAAAAGAATGAGTCGTCCTGATAAATCATCCCTTCCCTCAGGCTGTCTAGTTCTCTGGCCTGGTCTGGCCCGGTCCTGTAGCTTCCACTCTCACATCAGTCAGTGATACAATAGTGATAAAGATGAGAATTAGACCAGACTCTACTAATTCAAACCACTGTGATGGAACATTCAATTCAATCAAAAGAAAAACAAAATCTACAGTGTTTTCCATGTTTATCCTACTTTCGCCACTGCTCCAATTCTCATCCCTGGCCACCTCTTGTCCCTCTTGATCAATCCCTGCCCTCCCCCTCCTGGTGCCCCTTGCCCCCCCCCTGCCATCCCTCCCTCATCCCTCGCTCTCTCTCAGACATGGGCAGGGTAGGATATCCCGGCAAAGCCAGGCTGTACAAACACAGCTCTACAACAGGAAGAACTCCCAGCCCTGAGAGAGGAATTTCCCCTCAGAGCTCACACACTATTACACCCACATATTAGCACGCTGGCCTATGCAAATGCACACGCAATGCAAACACGCACAGGTATGCACGATTACACTCCACAAACCTTTATTTTCCCATACACAACCACAGCCCTGGAATGATAGTGACTGGATTTGTTGACTTTCACATTAATGGGATGTTGGCAGATCAATAAAAAGTTTTCAGAAGACATTAGATATTCTGAAATTTGAATGTGTAAGGTCATGATTGCTAATCATTTAATCTATTATTTTTAGTGACCTTAATGAGCAAGGGGGCATATTTGTAGTAGGGCATCATAATGATTATTAAACATGCCACGTCATGCATCAATTTACTGTATAAGTTTCAGAAAGTAATAATGATGGGAAAAATTATAGAGAAAAGAGCAAAAATGAACAAAATAAGCCACAAAATGAACAAAATAATCAAGAAAATTACCAACATTGAACCAAATAAGTGACAAAATGAACAAAATGTAATAAAACAATCCGGAAAAAAGACAAAAATGAGCAAAATAATCAACAATATTAGTAAAAATGATCAAATAATTTACAAAATAAACAAAATAGAGAAGAGAATACAAAAATTAACAAAATCCTCAAAGACATAAGGAAACTAATAGGCAGGATGAGCAAAAATGACCAAAATAAACCCAAAAGCGGACAAAGATGATCAAAATAATTAAGGAAATGAACATAAACAAAGTAAAGCAAAGCAAAAAGGCCAAGATGAACAAAACAATAAAGAAAATGAACCACAACTAACAAAATAATTCAGAAAATGGACAAAAATGAACAAAATTATCGAGGAAATAATGAAACTAAAGAGCAAGTTGAGCAATAATGAAAAAACAATCCCTAAAATGAATTTAAAACAAACAAAAATAATCATGAAAATGAACAAAAGTGAAAGAAAGTGACAAAATTAACAAAAAAGCTAATTAATCTCCCAAATGGACAAAGATGATCAAAGTAATCAAGGAAATCAATGAAGATAAACAATAAGCCAAAAGACCAAAGTGTACAATATACTAAAGAAAGTAAACCACAACTAACAAAATAATTAACATTAAAAAACTGACAAAATAATCTGCAAAATGAACAAAATGGAGAATTGAATGAAGAGAAATGAAAATTTCATAAAGAAAAGAAAGAAACTAATAAGCATGATGGCAAAAATGAGCAAAATATTCACCAAAATAAATGAAATACTGTAATCCCCAAAATGAACTGAAATTGATTTTAAAAAAGTGAACAAAAGCAATCAGAAAATGAACAGAAATTTTCAGGAAAAGCAAGAAAATGGAAAAAAAGAACAAAATCACCCCCAGAATGGACAATGGTGATCAAAAATAATGAAGGAAATGAATAAAGATTTTTTTTTAAATGTTAAAAAAAAAATTAAGCAAAAAATACCACAATAAACAAAATAATAAAGAAAATGAATCCCAACTAACAAAATAATTTAGCAAATGGTCAGAAATGTCATTGCTTATGTTAAGCAGAATTTTTAGAGGCTCAAAGGTTACATGTCATCTACAGTAAGTGTACAATCTACTGGTAGCCAAAAAACACACACATTTAAAATTGGGCAGTTAAATACAAGAAGCCCCCCATCCCACATAAAATCTATGCCTCTGCAAATGAGCACTGCACAAGGCTGAATCATACTGAAGAACCACACTAATGTTGTTTAAATGCAGAATAAAGATTTGCACATACAGCCGTGAATGTATGGACCATGCATTCTTTATCCAAACAGAGGAAGCTCCAGCTTGCCTCACATTAAATGGTGTCACTTTGAGGTTAGTTTGTCTTTTTTGAAATAATCTACTGAACAATGTTATCTCCCCTTGCAAATATACACATATTGTCCATGTCCACTGTACATACTGCTGTCTTTTATTTCACACTTACATTTATTATTCATTAAAATGTAAATTAATTCAGACTAATAATTACATTTTTACATAAAATCTACCTCTGCATGAGCTTACATACACTATTCGGACAGTGGGATACCCAACGCTAGCCCATCCTCCTTTGACTCTGTGCTTGATTATTTTGTTCATTTTATTATATTGTATGGTCAGGTGTCTCAGTACTTCGGTCCATATAAAGATCCTCAGTCCCGCCCACGTCTTTCCACCTCTTTTCAGGTTATGTGGCCTCTCTTTGGGAAAACATAAGATTCAGTCGTTTTTAGTTTGGCTTTCAGTTATTTGATTCTGACTTAATTCTACCACCATTTACACATATGATGTTTGTCAGTTTAAAAGATAGTTTTACAACTCAAGTCGCAGTTTCTTGCGTAATTGTTGAAATATTAGTTTGCTTTGTGCGATTGCCCTCACTGGACTTTGTTTCCCATCTTACATAATATAGCCACAACCCCAAAATACTGTAGCTGTGGCAAATTTAACCTTGATTTTCAAAAATAAAGTAGTGAAAGAAGTGAAAATGACTCCAGGTCTGTTTGTGTTAAGCTGCAGAGACTCCTCAGCAGATCTGAAGAAATCAAATGCATGACTTCCTATTTGTAGTCTTCATAATTTTGTATTTTCACAGTCCTATATTTTCACTGTTTTACAACAGCTACTTTCTTGACTTTGAACATTATCTTTTAAATTGACAAACATCACACGTGTAAATGGTTGCATAATTCATTCAGATTGGATCTGACTGCAATGCATTTTTTTTCCAAATTCCTGTGGGTCAAAACTGCAAGGGGTAGGACATAAGCTGTCTATAGGGCATATACTGCAGTTACTACTTGACTTTATGTGTGCCTGATTAAATGAGAGCAACATCATTTGTCCAAAAACTCCCTCTTAAATTTGGATAAAATGAAAATAGGGCCATTAAAGGTATGTGGGGACCTTTTTGACAGCAGGGGAAACAGGAGTGCCCCAAATCTGGACTGAGACAGAGAGCACAAGCAAATGCCACACAGAAAGGTTCTGTGCTGACTCAGGATTTAACTCAGAACCTTCTTGTTGTGAGGCTCCAGTGCTAATCACTGCCACCTCAGTTAAGGGCATCACAATCAAGACATCAAAATATCAGCCTGTGCAATAATTGCAAAAAATATATATAATTGAAATTTAAAAGTTCAGATAGCAGAGGTTTTAGAGTGATGTAATTTGCAGTAATGTCCTAAATCCTGTGTAAAATATGCAATAAGAACATTACAAGTTACTTTGGCATTTTTAAGTTCTTTTATTTCTTTTTGGTTTTAGATTTTTATGCTAGTTGGGCGTTTAACTCCTATATGAGTAACACATATTTTCATTGGCAACCAGCTGAGCATATTCAAATCACAATCTCAAATCCCAATCACATTGTTGTCCAAGCAGCCCTAGTGAAAAGATATTAGAAAACATAAATGCCAGATACCTGGAGACACTGTAGCTACCATCCAACAAAAAACCTGTGACAAACTCAACACCCTTCTTTTAGTCTTTCAGGTTTATGAACGTTAAGTAAAAAGTAAACATTTGTCTTTAATCCTTTGTACACATCCATTTATCAGTCAGTGCAATAACGAAGCTTTCTGTGCACATACAAGCGGGAAACTAATTGGCAATTACACATGCTTTGTATACATGATGTGGAAAAATTAAATTAACAGCAAATGCTGCCCACGGGTCTTAATATTCATAATTAGTAGCTGAGCATTCCCTGTTTTCCCTCATCTGCTACCTCTCACTGTCAGCATCAGAAGGCGAATGTAATTACAGCCTCACACATGTAGTAGAAACACACTGGACGAGTTTCTCTCTCTCTCTCTCACACACACACACACACACACGCACACACACACAAAAACAAGCAAACAGTTGTCATGACAGCAGCTGTGCTTTCGCCTGATTGGGCAGCTGACACCTCACCTGCACTACCAATTACTAGTGGAGGTAACCACAGTAACAGCACTATTACTATTCAGGGCTAAAGCTCACATTTTACATCAAATTAAAATACGAGCATGCAGTAAATATGACTCTGTGGCTGTGTGGGAGCTGAATCACTGACACGTTCAACACTAGAACCAACATGATGCTTATATACCTGAACAGCCAAATGTCATATTAAATAAGGAACATCACATATCATGTATAAGTCATAGCACGTTTAAGTATATATTTGATGGTAAATGGTCTTGCACTTATATAACGCCTTTCTACCCTATGGCACTCAAAGCGCTTTACACTGCTTTCCATTCACCCAGCCACACACACATTCATAATGTGGGGTTCAGTGTCTTGCTCAAGGACATGAGAAGCCGGGATTTGAACCTGGACAACCTGCTCTACCTATTGAGCCACAGCCACCCCTATTTGATCCTTGGATTTATTATTAAAGTACCTTCCTTAAAGAACAAGTGCAGACGTAACCGTTCAAATCAGTCTACAGCAGTGGTTCTTGACTGGTGTTGCCTTGTGTCCATTGGTGTGCAGAACAAACACAAACGGTACTCAAGCAAAAGCACTGTCATTTTCTAATTCTAGAGTTTCAAGTAGAAGTAGAAGTACTCATAAACATCAGCACATGAGTAAAAGTTGAAGAGTATCTCGTAAAAAAAAAAATCTCAAGTAGCGAGTAACCTCAGAATTTGAAATTAATTATAGCCTTATATTTGATCGAATATTGATTTTTGTACATTTTTAGTTACTTTTTTTCTTTTACCAATGTTGTTGTTCTATTTGTTCATTGTTACTCATTTTCTTGCGTATTTTGTTTTTGTTCACTTAATAATTTTTTCTCTTGGTGGATTTTTTGTTCTATTTTCTTAATCACTTTTTGTTAATTTACTTGATTGCTTTCTTAATTTTATCTTATTTTTTCAGTTTTCTTGTTTTAATTATTTTGGTCATTTTTTGTTCTTTTTGGACATTGTGGTTATATTTCTGCATTGTTGCTCATTTTGTTGCTTAACTTATTCCTATTTGATATTTTAGTTGACTATCTAGGTATTTTTTTTAATTTAGTTGAGTATTTTGTAAATATTTACTCCTACTCATCAAGCTGTGGCTAAATGAGTAGAAAGTATTCTGAAAAGAAAAAACTACTCAAGTACATGTAAAGAAGTAGCACCCACCTCTGCTGTATAAGCCAGTAAAAGTATGTTTTAACAAAATATGTACATATTTTCATTGCTATATTCAAATTCATGATGCATAATAATAATAAAGAAATCAACAAAACTGAAACATGAGCAAAACAATCCAACCAATGAACAGAAGTGAAGAAAATAATAAACAAAATTAATTTTGTTTGTCTCTTGCTATAGTAATTTTAATTCTATAGGTCAAAATGGGTTTTTCGTAACTACCTGGAAAATATGCAAATGAGGCCATTGTTGCCATAGTAACCCTTCCCCCTATCCAGTCTACCCATGTGCCAAGTTTGGTTCAGTGTTGCCAACTCCTCAGTGAGGAAAGTAGCTATTGGCTGTCCTAAAAATCAATATAAGTCACTAAATTATGTCATCACCTAATTTGCATAAATGAAATATTATAAAACTGAATAGAAATTAGCCTTACAATACAGGCAGGCAAGTGTATCTCAAGTAAAACTATGCTCTACTGAATAAATCCAAGTCTACAGCGGCGCATTGCATTCACTGAAGAAAAATATTTTTAGACTCCATATCTCATAATTATGAGATCTTTCCTCGTATTCACAAGATCTTTTCTCATAATTATGAGAAAAGATCGTACCTACAAGAAAAGTTAAGGCTCTCAGGAATCCCTTTTTCTTTGCTATAGACTGTAG
>JAQQAE010002511.1:0-22148 GCA_029823295.1 Pseudamia nigra | reverse complement strand
AGTTCATCGCAGGGCTGACACATAGAGACAGACAACCATTCACACTCACATTCATGCCTATGGACAATTTAGAGTCATTGAACCCAGGACCTTAGCTGTGAGGCACAAGTGCTGCCCACTGCACTACTTCATTCCAGTCATTGCCACTGCGTCCTTGGGCAAGACACTTCACCTGCCCTGCCTTGTATGAATGCGACTGAATGTTTGGTGAGGGTCGGAGAGGTTGTTGGTGAAGGTTGGCAGCTGTGTTTCCGTCAGTCTGTCCCAGGGCAGCTGTGTCTACAGATGTGTCTTACAACCACCAGTGTGTGACTGTGGAGTGAATGAATAATGGATTCAGTGTAAGTGCTGTGAGGTAACTCGGGTGTCATGAAAAGTACTATACAGAATAATCTAATGCATTATTATTATTAATGTTTGTCTGAATGTGATGTTTACGAAAACAAGTCGTTCATATTGTAGTATTGCCTTTCATATAAACATGAGGAGTTTTTTGAGATTATTTTATTATTGATGAGACCAAGCAATACATTCTATTCTATTCTATTCTATTCTGTTCTCTTCTCTTCTTCACCTGTTGCTGCCTCCCATGTTCTCAGCTCAAAGCAGGTCCTTCAGCTGTCATTTCTGAAGGACTTCCACCGCGCACCTCCTGCTCATGAGCTTCGTGTTCAGCTGCTCCGTCTGAAGTCGTGTCCGTTTGAGGCTTTGAACCTTTAAGCTGTTGTTGTATCTCTGTCAGATCAGTCCCGCTCTAGTAACACTCTTAATGAGGAGCTCATCCAGGACCACAGTTGCTGGACAGTCAATAATTAGACTTTTTTCATATTTGATCTTTCAGTGTTACTCCTTTAAAGTGACTTCTCATGTCACCCCTGTGATTCTCTCTCTCACTCTCAAAATGGAAGCGTACACACACTTGCCTTCCTAACAGTAGTTCAGCTGTTTCACTCTTGTGCTTTTTATTGTGCAACTTATCCAGAATGAGAGAAGGATGGAGAAAAGTGAGGAAGAGAAAACATAACTCCTCCTCCTTCATATTTTAAAAATTCAAGCTTTAGAAATGAGAGGAATTACTCCATGAGAGTTTCATTTGGAGCTCAGAACCTTTTAACCAAGACCATGTGCCACTTCTAGGCTGGCTTGTGAGTTTGTATTTTCGTGTGTGTGTGCGCGTGTGTTTGTGTGTGTGTGCTTTAGTGAGACAGAGGGTCAGGTTTCGGCTCAGAGGGGAGGTGCTCGGTGCTGTGAGGGAGAGAACAGTGCTGCGGTAGGTAAAGAGGGCCCTGACCCAGGCCTGCCAGTGGAACGCTCTCTTCTCTCTTTGCCAGAATCTTTTCTGTTTTGTTTTTGTGTTGTTTTTTTTTTACTTCTGCAGGACTTGGGGGGCTGAGCTGGGGTGGGGTTGGAGTTTAGGTGGAGGGGGAATGTGAGTGTGGGGGGGCTGGCTATTAACGATCACCATAGTTTTTCTAATTAGTGCTTTGGGGAATATTTTCTTAAGGACTGTCGACCCTCCCTGTGGAGCTTTTTGGGGGAGAGATGCATATGTGTGTGTGAGTGTGTGCACGTATGTGCGTGATGATGCACATACAGCATGTGTGTGTGTTGACGTGCAGTTTTGGATCTTAGCTGCTTTTCATCCTGTGGTTTTTCCATTTATTTCAAGAAACGTTGCAACTTTATTTTCCCTTCAGAGGCCACTTGTACTTACATGTGATTTCATACATTCACACAGATGCTATTCTTGCATCCTGAAGGTACAGATGAACACACACACAGTTACACACACACTTCACTCCCAGTTCATTAAATCGAGGGGTTTCAGATCCTTTCTCTTTCCTGTATTCTCAGAACTCAAGAGCAAAGGAAACTTTCCTTTCTCTTTTCTTCCCTCTCCAAACTCTCTTTTCTCTTTTCTTCCCTCTTCTGCTGTTTCTTTTCAGTGAGTCTGCTGCTCTCGTCCTAGCTTTGATCCCCCTCTCTTCCACCCTCCCACCCCTCCTCCCCCTCCCGGGGCCTCCAGCCAGCTCACTGGAGCGGTTTCCTGAGTCTGCCCAGATTAATGAGTGCAAGTTGGTGTGTATGTGCATTTGAGAGGGAGAAGGAGGGAGAAAGAATGCCTCAGTGTACCACAAATTGTGAGTGTGTGAGTTTGCATACTGTACAAGCTATAGTGTGTGTGCGTTTGATCTACGGCTTCCAAACCAAACTTTATTTTGTGGATTTTTTTCAGAGATCATCAAAGTAAGTGATTCCACAGAAGGCTGGCTTTTTGTCGCATCTGGGCCATTTTAAAGAATTCCCAATCACGAAGCAGCCGGGGTACGATTGCAATCAAGCAGTAGGCGTCTGCTTTTAAAAATCACCCAAATGCTTCTGATCTCGCCCAGGTGACACTGTAACGGGGTAAATCTAGGGAGCTGGAACTCAAATTTCATTCACATAAAGACCCACTGACGCCAAGAGTATACAAACTGAAAACAATCACAATACTACAACTGATTAGAATTTCTCCATGAAAACCCAAAGTGCTAAAAATAATCCCCTGATTGGAGCCATGTGTTGAATTTGGGGCGGTGGGGGGTAAGGTAGTGTGTGTGTATATACATATATACTGTATATATGTGTGTGTGTGCGTGTGTACTGTGGTGGGTCGGAGAGAAAGGGAGGAGGCAGCAGAGGGTGGTATGAATCAAACCAGAGAAAAAAAACAGTTTGTCTTTTCTCTGAGCTCTGATAATAACGCCACGTGAGTCTCCTCTGCACAGAGTTTATTTACTCTCACAACTCACAGTGTACACACTCTCGCTCTCTCTCTCTCTCTCACACACACACACACACACACACACACACGCTCAGTTACGCTCTCTGTCGTCAGCAGGGCACAGACGCCTTCCAGCAGACTCTCAAATATGGACATAAACATGTAATCACAACCATGCATGGTCCAGTTCGGGCAGAGACACAGCTTCTCACTCCTCTGACACACACACACACACGCACACACAGGAGGAGTGACGAAGAAGAGGCCGCTCATAATGGCCAGGTGGTTCTAGTTAGGATGTATTCTACCTGAGAGCATGAAGGGGGGAAAAAAAAGACAGCATGAATAAATTTCTTGGCCAGGTAAATTTCCAGGAAATTCAACTTGGGTGGTTCTGCGTGTGAAGTGACACAGAAATGAGAATACAGCCAAAAAAGCTAAGAACAGAGGTTTAGCTCAGATGTCTGAGTATGCAGCAGTTTGAGTAAGTGTGACTCATAAAGTTTTTATATAATTAATTAATAAAGAGTTATAGAGTGACACTTTTTAGATGTGAAAGGACTCCTTTACAGCAGCCCTTCCCAAACGCCGGGTTAGAGGGGGGTGGAATGGGCTGTGGAGAGTTTTTGAATGTATTATTTGCAGAAGTGGCTAATATTGCTCATGTTCCCAACAATACATCAAAATACCCCAAAATATTTTATAATAAGTCAAATCTTCATTCTTAATGTGTCATTTTACATTTGAAGTGTGAAACACATAAACATGACATGATACGTTGTTTCACTTAGCATATAGTAAAAATGTTGATATTGTTTAAGTTTACTGGTAGCATTTTGTTGCTTATTTTGCTGGTTTTAGTTAATTTTTTTCCTTATTTAGTTTATCTTCTTTATTTTGCTCATTTTTTTCACTCTTCCGTATTTACTTCACTTTCATCTTTATTACGCTCTTTTTTGTGATTTTTGTTGTCATTTTGTTCCTTATTTAATTCATTTTCTCATTTACTTCCCTAAAATAAATATCTGAGGTGGGCAACACTCAAGTGCATTTACTCCTTTACATGTACTTGAGTAGTTTTTCCCAAAAAATGTACTTCAGGGAGTAGTTGTGTTAAAGACTATGTTTTACTCTTACTCGGTTGCATTTGCGATGAAAAAATTTACTTCTACTCAGTTACATTTTGCTCCAACTCAATGAATAGGAGTAAAAAAGGGTGAAAATAACAACAAGAAAAGAACAAAATAATCAATTTAATGTAAAAAATGAACAAAATAGTCAAGCAAATTATAAAAATGAATAAACTAAGCAAAAAAGTGTGCAAAATGTACAACCATAATCACAGAGAAATTAACAAAATAAGCAAAAAATTAACAAAATATTGAAAAAAACCTCACAAAACTGGACAAAGCAGTCAAGTAGATTGCACAAATGAACAAAATAAGCACCAAAATGAGCAAAGAGGAAGAAAATAATCAAGTAAATTAACAAAAAAGAACAATATAATCAAGAAACTGAACAAAAAGTCAATAAGATAAGCAGAAATATGAGGGGAAATGATCAAAATAACCAAAAAGGCTAAGAAAGAAGGAATAATAAAAACAAATAAGCAGCAAAATTAGTACAAATGAACAAATGACAATGGGAAAAATATGACAACAGCAAAACAATAAGCAACAAAAATCAACAAAATCACCAGAAAATTATCAAAATAATCATGGAAATAAAACAAAAAATGACCAAGATACCAGTTCGAAGGCAGTTTATTAGGTGGTCATAAATCCAATGTTATGAATTTACTTAAGTAGTTTTTTATAAGACACTTTTTTTGTACTCTTACTTAAGTTCTTGAATTTATGAGTACTTCTAGTTCTACTTCAGTCATTATAATTATAAAGTAACAATACTTTTACATGAGTTATGTTTCTTTTTACTCCACCAGCCTCTGATTATTTGTTCACTTCCTGGATTATTTTAGTTTTTTGTTCATATTGTCTGTTATTTTGTACATTTTTGTCAATTTTCTTGATATCATGTTATATTATTTATCTTAAAGTTCATTTTACAGATTATTTTGTTTACTATTTTGAAAATTTACTTTCATTTTAGTTCATTTTATGTGTCTGGTTAATTTTCTTGATTATTTCTTCATTTTCGCTCCATTTCATCTTTAATTTTACACATTATATAGTTGATTTACACCTTATTGTTTGTGCTTAATGTTGACACTGACAAATCAAACAAAATAACTGCAATCAACAGCCTTAATCTTATTAACCTTTATATGTCAAATAAAATACATAATAAATCATGGATAATAAATGTGTAACTAGAATAGTAGCTAAAACGCTGTGATATGTGAATAAAAAAACTGAGGTATTACACCTTTAACTGAAAAAGCTAGTGAAGACTCTGGATTCAAATCTTCCTTAAAGCAAAAGAATGTGAGAAATATCAGCAAAATGGACTGAAACTATGAAAAGTAAAGCTATTCATGCACAAAAATGTCATATGGGATGCATTTTTATTCATCTTACTCCTGCATTTGTGTCTTTGTTGCATGTTATTATTGCACACATTGAAGGTTGAGCTCAGTCTGCTAATTCCATCTACAGCAATGCATCATATTTGATAAAATGACCATATGTTTGTGATGTGGGAACAGCATGTATAAAAACCCAGCTTTTCTGACAAACAGCCCTGTTTTCATCTTTGTGACAATGTGTTTACCAGCTTTAACTGCTTATTTAGCTGAAGAAGGGGGAGAATTTTCTTAAACCACAACGAACAATTAATTTTTGTGAGTGGGATGAAAATGAAAGGCAAAAGTTGTCTCACATGTAGTGGAGGGAAAAGTGTATTTGCCTCTGTGATATGGTGGAGTAGATGAAGCTGCGGAGAGTGTAAATAGCATTTCATTCAAAGCAGTCAAAAATGTGTGATGTTTAAGAACAAAACAAATCCAAGTCATTAAATACACTCTAACGTAACACTTAAAAGGTTCAGAATGGTCACTAAACGATTTATTAACCTTAAACAAAGCACTTCAGTCCATCTTATAAACCCATAAAGAATATAAACACATGAAAGCTTCACGTCTTTGAAAATATGTTTATTACTGGATGATGCAGCACTGGAAAATAAGAGTAAAGCAAGTCGAGAATAAACAAAAAGAAGCAGTAAATCAACAACAGCTTCACCCCTGCACTATGACGTTCATTTTCAGGCCCCATCCAACTGCCTGCGGTGACTCTCAGTGATTCGTGTTTTGACTCATCTAGGTCAGTAAGGGTGTTATTGTGCGAGCCACCATCAGCCCTTATCTGTCTGTCGTAAATGAGAACGCTGCTTTAGCAACAGAGTGAAAACACTGTCACATCTGGTCCGTGTGTGTGTGTGTGAATCTCTGAGGCCATAAATCCTCGCTGGAGGGAGCATCACTGCTGCCTAAAAAGTAATATCTGTGAAGCACATCGGCCTGTGTAAACTGTGGATTTGGTCGTCACGCACTGCCAAGCACATCCACACTGATGTTACACTAGAGGAGGTGAAGAGGTTGTAGCAGAGATCACTGCAGCCACACTATCAGAACGTGTGGGAGCAGATGCTGTGAGAGATACTGGTTCACAGATGTGTCAGTCAGCATGAAGGAGCACTCTGTACGACAGGCCGGAGGAAAGAGGGCGGGATATCCTCTGGGAACGTGTGGTTGGACAGCAGGCTACGAGGCAGTGTCTGCTTATTTGATAAGAAGTCGTCCGTCAGGAAGGAAAATAAACAGCCGAGTGTGCTGCTACTGCAGAGGCAGAGGAAGAGCTGTTACTAGAGCACAACACAATATTTACACTGCTGGACAGACGCACATCCTCAAAGGCACACGCACACACACACACACGTACTTGCACTCATTTACAGATTTACAGTGTTTTAATGTAGACGTGTGAACATGTACGCAAACACAAAGGCGATAACAGCATTAAAAGGGAAATACTATGAAAAATGTGGCTTGTCTGGTGGATGTAAAAATACAAAACACAATAAAAAGTCACATTACTGAGTCTATAAACCCTTTATCAAACACTGCTAAACAAAGTCATATTACGGTGTTGATTTTCGTGAGCACTTACCCACACCTACAGTCAAGCATCTTCAGGAAAAACTATGTTCTATTAAATATACAGAAGCTACGAAGGCCCAGCTCAGGTTGACTCTGCCAACGAGTCAAATAGCGACCTGTCAGTCAAACCACAGCATGGCAGTGATTTGGCCAATTATTTGCAGAAATATCTTAATAATGGAGCAGAAAGTTAAAGACAGACCAGCAGATCACTCAGAGTCCAAATAAAACACTTGAGACCATGATGACTCGTGACAAAAAATGTATTCACTTAGTATTTTCAGAGAGAAATCCAATGTAACTCTATGGAAATCAGGGCTTCTTCCAGCGGTCAGCGGTGGTATTAAAAGTTTAAGTTATTGCTCACTGTTTTGGACCCGACCCTGTGGTGTCTACATGATGGTATCCATGGCAGCTACAGAAAGGGGTGTGGCCAATTGTCACTCACATTTAAACCTACAGACAGTGAAAATGTGGAGTTTACATACATGACACAATGAACGATCTGTGTGGTATTTTGAGCTAGAAGTACATATTCTGGGGCCATGGAAGACTTATAATAACTTATTTAAAATAGGTATAATATGCCAGATCAAACATGCGAATCATTGGTATTTCGCTGTGGCGACCCCTGAGGGGAGCAGCCAAAAGGAGAAGATTTAAAATAGGTACAATATGTCTCCTTTAACTGAATTATATACATTTCATCTCTAAAAAACTAAGCTATTAAGGTATCTGTCAATCCAGCAAATAGAACAGAATGTTTTAAAGGAGAAATGAATTTTAAGGTTAACAGTTTGTAACTACTGGTTCAGACATCTTAACCAAAACACTCTATTTGAAGAGTGTATCTCTGGTTCTGGGAAACCATGATGTATGCTTTACAAAATTTCCTGATTGTAAGAACAGGTCGGTCACAAACAGGTGCATCGCTGAGCTGATTTCAACCCGTAGCATTTTTTTTTTTGAACCAGTAGTTGTCTGCGTTGTCACGTGATGAGGTGTTTGTGTCACTGTGTCCACATTCTGCCTGTGTGTGACAGTATCTAGGGAAGCCAGTTTGTTTATTTAGATAAAGGCGGGGAGAGCTGAGGGACCGTGAGAGCCCTGACCTCCTGGCTCTGAGGCCCGCCCTCTGGCTGTGACTGACAGATAGCATCAGTGCAGCTCCTTATCAGTGAGGCGGTGATGAGGAGGGACATGCCGAGGCAGGAGGGACACACACACACACACACGCACACGCATACATACAGCATGTACACAGGCATGTTGTATACTGTATGTGTAAGTAGGGGGATCAGGGGACTTGCCCTCCTCATTCAGTATTGAGTCCTAACTTTCCATTCTCTAAAAAATGATTTATAAATAATAATTTGTTCATTTTGGTTTTTTTTTTGCTCATGTCATTTTCTTCACCTTTGCTCATTGTGTGAACTGTTATGTTCCTTTTTCTCATTTTGATTCTTGTTCTGTTAATTTTCTTCTTTTGTTCTTAATTTCCCTTAATTTTGTTAATATTGGTTCATTTTCTGCTTATTTTCTATGTTGTTTTACTTTTTTGTCATTTTTCTAGTTTACTTTTTAAATTGTATTCATTATTGTTGCTCAATTTGTGAATTGTTTTTTTCCCTTTTGCATTTTGATGCTTATGTTGTCGGATGCTTACATTTGATGATTATTTTCTTCATTTTCTTGATTATATTCTTCATCTCTTTTTAATTTCTGTTCATCTTGCAGATCATTTTATAATTTGTTCATTTTCTTTGTTTTTTGTTCATCTCGTGGTTCACTTTGTTACTTTTGTATATTGTTTTGTTCATTCTGTGGCTCCTTTCAGTTCATTTGATTCATTTCCTTGATTATTTTTGCTCATACTGCAAATTGCTTTGGTCCTTCCTTGCTTTTTTATGCTTATTTTGTTCATTTTCATGATTATGCTCATTGTTTTTTCTTAATTTCCTTTCATTTTGTGGATCATTTTGTTAATGCTGGTTCAGCTCCTTGATTTTTTTGTTCATCTTTCTTCACTGTGTGGATTGTTTGTTCATTTTTATTCATTTCCTTTCCTAGTATCTTCCTTTGTGGCTTATTTGACTGATTTTTTAATTTTCTAAATTATATTCATTGTTCATTTTCTTCATTTAATGGTATATTAAATCAAAATAAAGACCGTAATCTCCATTTAAATTTACAAAAAACACATTACTGTATACATGGATACATTTTCAATAAAAATGTAGATTATTTCAGTTTATGGTGAAGTTTGGTTCCATTTTTGCTAATTTTTGTTATGTAGTCTGCACAATTTTAAGTAGCTGTTCCTTTTTTTACTCTTTGTAAACTTGTGCAGTACATCGATGCACTGACAAAAGTAAATTTCCAGGTGGATCCAGAGATACCTGACTGAACAGGATCTACCCTAAGACTGTCCTTGCACATAGGTTGTAGTCAAAGCAAACCCTGCTCTGTTGGGTGACTTTGAGAGATGAAAGAGACAAAACTATGACCTAAAACTTGATTTTGTACCATTTTAGGCCTTTAAAACACATGTTCTCCCTTGCGCACATATTCACTTTCTTCAGACTTGGTCACAATGAGCAGCTACCAGTACTTTCTTACGTTCTGTGTGTGGGTGTGTGTTGTTGCTCTTGGATAGTAGGCCACTCTGTGTTTGCGGCCTGTGTTTGAGCGTCTCTGTAAGTCATTTGCTGTGTTTTTCGGAGGGGGTGAGATCATGCATCGCCACTGACACTGAACATAAAGACGCATTGACTAGAGTAGGACTGTAGGCCAAGTCTGGAGGTAAGGGGAAACACACACACACACTGGTTCTCTCTCAGGGCAGCGAGTGTAGAGGGCTCCCAAGGGCCAGGGGGACTATCGTTTTCCCCGTTAATTATGACCGTCTGGCAGGCTGCAAAGCAGGAAGTCAGAGAGGGAGAGATGGAAAGAGGGAGGGATGGGAGATAGATGATAGGCGCGGGAGGGTGGGGGCGAGAAAGTGAGTCAAAATAGGGGAGGAGAAGCGAAAGCCAAGATGGATGATGGGAGGAAATAGGAAAAATATAAGAGGGGAGGCGAGTCCAGGAGAGGATGGGGGAGTGATCGAGAGACAGGTCCAAATAAAACCATATGCAGCGCCACTCTGGATGATAAAACCAGGTGCTTGATAAAAGGTGGAATGTCAACATCTCTTTTTGCTCTGATCTCTTTTCAGCCATGTCAGGTTCTTGGATGTTTTTTTCCCTCCCTCCTCCGCTCTGTCTTCTCCATCATGTGGCTCTGACGTTCACTCCCGGTTTTCTGATATACAGCGCACACTCCATGACCTCAGCTTTTGCACAACCTTTTCACCCTTTCACCAACTACAACCCGTGTCTATAACTTAACTTTACTATACAGCCTCCTGTACCATTAGGCGCCCGTGATGGACCGTTCCTCAACCGTAAAGGTGGACATTTTTACCAATAGCTTTTCAAATTTAGAGAATATGTAATTTTGTATCTCTAAAAAATTCCCGCTTAACAGTTTTATTTTTATTGTTTTGTCCATTAATTTGTCATCATTTGTAATTAATTTGTAGATTATTTTGTTAATTTTTTAATTGTTTTTTTTGCTCATTTAAAAAAAATCATATTTGTTAATTTTTTTAGTTCATTTGTAGATCAATTTGTTCATTTTTTTGATTATTTTGTTCATTTTTTGCTCATGTGTACATTATTTTTTATATTTATTCATTTTTTAATTTATCTTGTTCATTTTTGTGCATTTTTTTGAATATTTAGTTTTTATTTGTCATTAACTTTTTAGATTATTTTGTAAATTGCTAGATTATTTTATTTGTTTTTGCTTGCTTTCAGATTATCTTGTTCATTTTTGTTTATTTTTTAGTCTATTTTGTTCATTTTTGTTCATCTCTAGATTATTTGTGCATTTTTGGATTATTTTGTTAATTTTTTGCCCATTTGTACATTATTTTTCATATTTGTTTGTTTTTTGTTTATTTTTGGTTTAATTTGTTCATTTTTGTTCATTTGTGGATTGATTCGTTCATTTTTGTGCATTTATTAATTATTTTGTTCATTTGAAGGTTATTTTGTTCATATTTTATTATTTTGTACACTTTTTTATAATTTTGTTCATTTTTGTTCATTTGTAGAATGACTTGGTCATTTTTGTGCATTTTTAAAATATTTTGTTTATTTGTCATTAATTTTTTAGAAGATTTTATTTATTTTTCTTTGCTTTTAGATCATCTTGTTCACATTTGTTTTTTTTTTAGATGATTTTTTGATTTAAAGTTGTGAATGACAGTGCATGGTTTGAATTCTTGTATGTCATTTGATCTTTTACATTTAAAGAGAATCAAAATGCTATGATACCTGGATACATTTTGCCTATGGTAAGAATTGTACATTATGATGTCAGCTCATGATGAATTTTTGATCCAATTTTTGCACATTGGGTTAATTTTATGGATTATTTTGTTCATTTTCATGATTATTATGTTGATTTTCATTCTTTTCAAAATTATTTTGTTCAATTTGTTGATCTAGTGTTTATTTAAATAAAAATTTCTTTCTTATATATCTGATTATCTTAATAACCGGTTAGCCTATGGTAAAGAGATGTTGATAATACATCACCTACAAAATCATTTTTGGTTCAATTTTTTTCATTGCATTGCTTGTTTGGTCCATTTTCTTGTTTCTTTGTTCATTTTGCCAAAAAAAAGAAGATTGTGTTTTGATGATCCTGTATGTGCATACTCACTTTCAGTCCACGTCCTCATACCTGGCGTCTTAACCTAATGGTTTAAAAATTGATCGACCAATTCACCTGAACATTGTCATGTGTATTGATGACTTAAAGATCTACATCCTGAAAACTTTTGCACATAGTAGGTTTTACCGTTTGTGTCAAGAAAGGATGTAATAACTTGTTATTGTCCAAACCAATTTACTTGAAACTTGACATGATTATTGATAACTTAAAGATCTACGTCCTGAAATTTTTTGGGATAGGTGGTGCTATTACTTTTCAATAGGGAGCACTATGGCTTGTTGCAAAAAAAAATCTTAGCTTGAAAGTGCTTGACTTGATTGGCTTGAAAGTTGTCATAATTGTTGACCATCAGATCTTAAACCTACCAACTTCTGGGATAGGGAGCGATACCACATGTAACAAGTGCTCAAAGTTTCAGAACCAATTTGGTTGAAACTTGCCATGATTGTTGACCATCATCAACCTTTTAGGACAGGTGGCGCTATTTCCTGGAACAAGGAACGACTCAAACTTCTGCAATTTGGTGGCTGCCTTTTTCAGTTGATAACCGGCAATTGTTGGAAATCGAACAACTTCTTGTTTTGTTTTGTGCATTTATTTGATTTTACTGTCTATTTTCTTTCTTTCTTTTATTTTTTAGATAATTCACTTTTTCTTCATTTGATTATTTTCTCATTTACTTGGCAATCTACATCAACACAGAAAATGAATTGTTCAAAGCTAAAAATTTCAAGAAGGATCCCCAGATGTTTGGCGAAAAACGTCTCTAGTGATTAAAAAAAAATCTTTTCCATTGTTCATCAGGTTTACAGGAGAGCACCACACCAGGCTGTATATTCAGATATTAGTGTTTGTTGTTAAAAAAGTGCTGTAAGGCCAGTCCAGGCCAACCCATGGCAGAGAAGCTATATGAACAGAGCAGAGCAAAGGATCTGGGATTTAACTGGCTCCAGGTCCAATTAGGATTGTCTGCAGCATCTGGACACAGTTAGAGTTTGAGTCAAAACTCACACTTCACTCAAATAGGGATATAAAATCACAACTTTCAGAGTACTGGACCGTTAGATTTTAAGTGCCTGTCACAAAGGGCTGGCCTATATTTATTACTCTGTACTGGTCATAACAGGGCTGCACTGATAAAACCTGAAAGAGGAGATGAAGTGAGGCTGGCGTGTCGCTGTCGAAGGATTTTTCCATGTTGCAACACACAAGTTATGTTTGAGGGTTTGCTGAGGGCAAACAATTACTGGAAAAATTACAAGATCAAGATCTCGATTCAAGATCCAAATGAACTTTAAGTGAACAGAGTCAAGACAAGAGACATGAACACCAAGTGAGACAAATACAAAAACAACTGCATTGTTTTTTTATGTGGAAGAAAAGAGACCAGACACACAGAGTACCTACTCTAAATTCTAAACTGCCTATGGTTTGGAATGTGATGGCAAGTCTACACTGTTTGCATTCAGGCCACACATTTAATTGCATTGTAGCAGATCAGACAGTGGTTAGTAGAGTTAACAGAGATGGTGCTCAAGTAAAAGCATGATGACGCGTAGAAGCACTCCCTGAAATATGTGCGTGAGTATAACTAAAAAGTATGAAACAATTTTTCATTGTATCTAGACTGATTTTGTAGTAAAATCAGTCTAGCTACTCTTTCACTTTTTTTGTAATTTCTGAAGTTTCCCTTGCAAACCAGTCTGTATGCTGATGTGTGGAGAAGCACATATCACAACACAAGTTCTCAGGTTCAGCACATTTTTTACCTGCATATCATCAGCGCTAAATCTTTGGTGAATAGGTTGCACAAAAGGAACTGACTTCCTGTGATAAAGCAGTGCTGTTGCCAGTGTAGTCCAGTCTTTTTAAATCTGGCTCAATGTCTGTGTAAAGTTAGATTGAAATGACTCTTACTTACTGAGCTGTGTAGCCAAATGTAACTGAGTGGAGTAAAAGGTCTTTTGCAAAACAACTACACTAGAAGTGCATTTTTAAAATAAAGAAAAAAAAAAACAGCTCAACATAACATAACTGCCCACACAACAAAGTAAATGTACCTGAGTACTAGCCAGCTCTGTAGCACAGTATCAGCCTGTGCAATTTTATCATCAAATGGGTGCTATTTATAGGTCCAGAGGTAGGGGATTTAAGGTGACCTAACCTAGTGAGTAGACTCAAATTGCAATTCTACATCACAGTATGACTTTTTCAACTAATTCTGTCGCTCTAAACTGTAATGCTGATGTTAAGAATGGCACATTTTCAGTAGCTGAACTTGTCTCAGCTCTGCAGTTCTCCTTTGTTTGAAACCTCTACAGTTTCAAATAAAGTCTGTTCAATTTCCTGCACCAAGAGAACCTTTGTCTCTTTACCTTCATACTGAAAAACATGTGGTTATGACACATGATTAGGTATCAGGCCAGTAGCTTTTCCAATAGCTGCCTCTTGATGAGTTATGCAGGAATATACCGGTACATGTGCATGCTTGTATGTATCATGTAATGCCAAGGTAAAAAGAAATAGTCTAGGAGTTCTTGTCTACATTATTTAAACCTGATAATGTTGGTCACAGCTTTAGTTTATTAGACTATTCACACTGTGCCACTTATCGTCCTGTAAATAAGTTAAATGAGTTTTTGCATTCATTATAGCTACAGGAGCTGAAGTGGACCGCAGCTCTCTCCTTGTGGTCAGTATCAACAAACTGAAAATAAATGTAGACCTAATGTTGCTTCCTGCCATTATGGAAAACTTTATCCGCTGTTGCAAGATTCCATGTTGAACCAGAGACTCTAGTCATATCTACACATTCTGAAGAGTGACTGATAATAACAGCTGTCTATCAACAAACTTTGCTCTAACCACCCTGATTGGACAAGTCTATTCCTTCATGGACAACTTGAATTACAATATACGGAGAGGCAATCACTGCTGCTTTAATGGATTATGTACTACTGATGTTAAAAACTTTTTAAAGTTTGCAACAGCTGCACCAGAGCCCTGTGGTGAATTGTCTAAACAAGATCAGAACTGCCACAGTGCAGTCTGAACCATCTATCAACTAACAGTGAACTCCCAAACATGGCACAAACCACGAAGCAAAATAACATTGCAAACTTACTAATTACACTCACTGGTGTAGATGAAACACCACAATACCTGCAAAAACTAATTTCTTTCACTTTAGACCTGCTTCCAGTGATTTTACAATACCTTTAACTTTCACATTTGCTCACACTTTGTTTCTCAGTAGTTCTCATCATGGCTGATAGCAACAGATGTGGATGAGGCTACATGACTCACTTCTCCCTTTAGTGGTCCTGGTGATTTGATAGCCTGACACTGTGAATAAAACCAGTGCACTTTGATATTATACAATACACAACATTAGGGCACTTTTTTCTAAACACTGTAATGATAATTTCAGGTTACTTTTGAATATTTTAAAGGAGAAATACTATATATTTTCCCTTTAGCACTATGCTTAATAATGCCCTGGATCAGATGCATCCCAGAAGTCATCCATCCATCTATCATGTTATCCTGGTCAGGGTCGTGGGTGCAGTATCCTAAAGGCCCATTTATGCTTGATGCTAAATACGTTGCTATCAAACATTGTCAAACGTTGCTGGCCTTCATACTCCAATGTATGAATGTACGCAATACATCCGCTAACAGGCAGCTGAGTTCAGACTGCTCTGTCCTCTAGTGTGGCGTTATATTGGATTTCTTTCTGAAAATACAAAGTGAATTTTTTTTGTCATGAGTCATTATGCTCTAAAATATTTTATTTGGATCCTGTAATAAGTGATCTGGTCCATCTTTAACATTTTACTCCATTATTAAGATATTACAGCAAATAATCTGATAAATCACTGCCGAGCTAAGGTTTGATAACATGTTGCGATGGTAGCTAGTTTTGCCAGTGGGGTGGGATCGAGTCGGACCTTCATATCTTCTATTTATTCAATATGGGCAGAGTTTTACCTGAAATACACTCGACTGCAGTTGTGGGTAAATGTTTGCACTAACAACTCTGTAATGCTGCTTTTCCATCAGTACTTACTCGGCTTGACTCAGCTCAGTTCTACTCGACTCGGTTGCTTTTCCATTAGAAGAGAGAACTATCCATGCAGGCGGAGTCATAGGCGAAGTTGCGTCCCAAAACTCTGCTGTTGGCATTTGTGCGCAAATGGCGACAGTCGGTTTACATTAGACTGAACCACTTCTAATCGTGTCTTGTGGCTCCATCCAGCTCCCTCTGAATTCTGTCTCAGCCACCAGACACAAACGTCTGGACCTCGTCGTTGGACACGGTGTGGATTTACATGTTGCCATTGTCGATTAATACAAGTAGCGATGACATAAATATACTGTACAATCGCTCTTGCTATGTTTTTAAAAATGGCGCAGTTCCTTGTTGTGTTGGAGTCTGTCTCGAGACACGTCCAGTGACGCCACTCCCTAGCCAATCAGCGGCCTGCAGTCTGCGTACGTCATGTTCTCTACTTGACTCAGCTCGCTTGGAATCTGGCCGAGCAGGTACTAAAAAAGTACCTGGTACCAGGTATCAGGTACTAATTGAAACACTCCCAAAGCGAGCTGAGTCGAGCCGAGTAGGTACTAATGGAAAAACGGCATAAGATGACTTTGTCTAGCACTGCTTGGTGAAGTTTTAGCGTGTCTGTAGGTTAATGGATAGTTAGCTTTCCCTATGCTCTGGTTGCACCACTGCCGTTCATCCAAATATTGTTGCATCTTGTTTTTGGCTCCAAGAGCATCCAGAATGACACTAATATACACAGTCTATGGCACAGCCTCTCCTCAGAAAGTTGAGCCATTTCTGTTAATCTTTCAGTATTTATAGTGTGTTCTGTTCTTTTTCTTCTTCTGTTTCTGCCACATGGGCTATACTGCACAACACTGCTCCCACAACTTCCAGTGGTACTGCTCTGTTTTCTATGTTGAGGAATGCATCCATAAGCTCCTTGAAAATGTACCAAACCTGGTATGAAATGTACGCAGAGACCGGATGGAACACCCCCTCTGTATGTGTATACCCACTTAGCGTAGAGTATAAATGGACCTTTAGGCAAGAAGTCCAGACTTCCCTCACACCAGCCACCTCCTTCAGCTCCCCTGCGGGGTCCCCCAGGTGTTCCCAGGCCAGCCGAAAGACATAGTCCCTCAAGCTGTCCTGGGTCAGCTCCAGGGCCTCCTCACAGTTGGAGCTGGTTTTGGCAACTGGGGATTTGACCACCCAAGCCCCTGCCTTCAGCTGCCACCCAAACCAAACAGTACCAGACCCTTACAACCCTTCCTGCAGGTGGTGGGCCCACAGGAAGGCATCGTCATAAGGGGCTTCTGAATCACTCATAGTCTGACCCGTCACCTAGGACCAGTTTGCCTTGGGAGACCCTACCAGGGGCGAATTGCACCCGACAACATAGCTCCTAGGATCACTCAGGCCCGCAAACCCCTGCACCATGATACGGTGGCAATTCAAGGAGGGGTATTCCCGAAGCATCAAGTAAATAAATAAATACATTAAATAAACAAATAAAAAATATATTTGGTCATTGTTAGGTCAAATGCAAAGGTAAATTACAAATTTCAGGTTTAACCAATGCCTGCTTTGATAAAGTGGATACAGATCAAGTAGTGAAACCCTGGAACAAACAAGAAAAAATCCAATAAATCAAATAAACCCAGTGAATCTCAACAAACACATGTCAACCCTGCCCTGATGCGAGTACTCCCGCGCAATAAAACACGGTTGGGGGGAAAATTATATCCCATCATCTCAGTGGAGATATGAGGCACTCCATGGAGCAAAACAACATCTAATCAGAGCAGTCACACAGCACATTCCACATCGTGACACACACACACAAACACACTCTCACACAGCCTGAGGTCCGACCCCACCTGAGCCCTGCTCTGTGTCTCAACAGCACAATCACGCTGGAATGAGAAGCAATAACAGCCTATTACTCCCTATAACCCCCCCACTCCCAACACACGCACAGACACAGCTTTACATCACTAAGAATGGAAAAGAACAATAAAATCTCCGGATATGAAAAGCTCCTGAGGCAATGATGCATAAAGATGCTCCCCCCATGAGTGTGTGTGTGTATGTGTGTGTCTCTGCACTTTAAAGGAAGACATCTGAAAGGAAAGATGCCATAAATCTCTTCTCCTTCTGTTGCATGAAGCATTTTGATTGTGTGTCTTGATGTAAAGCCCAAGGCAGAGATTGAGCATGTGCATGAGCTTTGCAAGACTGAAACAGAGTGGGAAAATAGACAAAATCTTGAAATATAATAGTTCAGGTGCAGTTGTAACAGGTTTTTACAATTTGGAGTTTGTGCTTCTACTGCATGTCTGTGAAAGTGATATTACTGGTATCTGACAACTATAATTATCCACACAGGCAATCTGCAAATTCAGGTTTCAAGTAAATGCATATCTAAAACACTGAATTGAATTTAATTGAACTTACAAGAATGATCATGTAAAGCAGCCCAAGAGCCAAAGCATAAATGTGCTGTGCACCATATACCCAAAAATGGGAAAATATCTTTATAACCTCTGATTATATGTTCATTTTTCACTGGAGTTAAATATACATATCATAGCAGCTTTAAAATAATATTTTGTGAAAGAGATGAAAGGTAGTAGGAAAACTCTATAAATTAACAAAATAAGCAGTAAGTCGATAAAAAAGCAAAGTAAGCCATAAATCAACAAACAAAAATGAACAAAATAATTCACAAAATTAATTTTAAAAATAAACTAAAATTAAGACTCAAGAACATGATTTGACATGATCAAATTAATCCATAAACTGAATAAAAACTAACCACAAAATTATCAATAAGTGAACAAAGTTGTCCATAAATGAAGAAGATAAGTGGACAAAATAATTCACAGTGAATTAAAAAAACACAAGGCACCAAAATAATTTGATAAATGACCAAAAATAAAGAAATTTATCAAGATAATGGACATAAATGATCCATCAAGAGAAGACATCAATAAAGTAATTTGCAAAAATGTTTAAACAATGAACAGAATGATGAATAAAATGAATATGAAATAATCAAAATTAACTGAAAAATAAACAAAAATAAACAAGAAAGAAAACGAACAAAATAATCCGCAAAATAAACAAATAACAAGATACTGGAGAAAATACAAATAACAATAAACACAGAAAAAAATATTTAAAAAGTGAACAAATGAATCTATGGAAAAACAAAATAATCACAATTATGATATTTAACAATGCAGATTAATGTAGGTATGAACCCACTAACTAATAATAATAATAATTGCAGTATAATGAAAAGCTACATTTTAAAACTTCACTGTAACATGTTTTTCAGGAAACAGGATCATAATTATGCACCATATGAGGTAATCATATCAAAAATGTTACTCGAGCTGGATAAAATTTGTGCAAATGCACTATTCTAACCAAAATCAATTTGATCATTTTTGTTTTTCCATAGTAGAGCATGCAGAACTGGTAGTATAAAAGCATTTGTTATACACTCCCCCATTGAATTTTAACATTAATCATGTGCAAGAAGCTTTAGCTCAGAGGTCATCAAAAAAAAACATAATTCACCGCAAAGACATTTTCCCATGTGCCTTTTGGGTACTTTTTCAAAATTGAATAGCGAAGTAAAGAACATTAGAAAAAACAGATGACTCCAGACCTCGCTTTAGTCTCATGTTGGACAGTTTTGACATGTGCTCTGCAATTTTTCAGCCTGCGAGAGTTTATTTTTAGACATTTAAGCTAAGAAAACGTCAGGACGTAGCACTCCTTCCAATGTACTGTTGACTCTACCTCCCAGCATGCTTCATTTAATCCTTTATTCCGATACTGTAATAGTGTTGTTTGTCATGAACAGAGAGGCCTCAGAGGATGACACTGGACCAGTATAAAGACACCTGTTATTTGAATGTGTTGGTTATTGTAAAGACTTGAACCATGACCGAGGGTGTTTGTGCAGCAACCGGCGGCACATTGCTCCTGTCAGTGCAGATGAACCATGAAACTCCCATGAAGCTTCAGGTTGGTGTTTGTGTTTGTGATCTTACAAGGGTAGATTTATAGTTCCTTACGTGAAGAGATTTTTTTGAAAGGAAGCTTGCAAAAAAGAAGGTACAGAATCGACAGTAATTAGTAATCCAGCCCCTAAAACATCTTTTGGGTGCTCTTTAGCAAGCAAAAAAGGGTTAAACTATAGTCTTACATTTTAGATTGTACAAAGTAGCCACATTTAGCTTTAAAGGTGCTATGTACGATGATAGCAATCTAACTAATAACCGATCGTTTGTAGCGCTACATATGTTTGGACAGACGACCTGCCAGGTAACACAACTTACAACCTCAGGGTACACTCGCACGGTTGAAAACACTCGTAGTGGTACTGTAGCTACTACGGAGCTAGCAACTGTGACCTATTTAACCACAGAATGACTGAGGAGAGACAGTCCGCATGTCAGATTCTATCAACGTCTGGTACAGTTAAGAAAAGAACAGACAACTGGCAGGTCACTGTTTAATCGTTTATATCAGTCTGCCACATACGATTGGCTACTAGCTAGTTTCCCAATGTCATAAACTGCACCTTTAATATAGATTGGTACAGTAGTTGTAGTAGCACTATTTAGGTTATTGACTCCGAACCCATACAACAGACAACTGATGGTCTAAAACACATTAAGAAGGAAAGAAATGGCACAAATTAACCCACCAGTAATTTCAAAACTGCTCCAGGTGAATCTGATAAGTGGATGCCATGAGTATGCAAATTTGTTATTAAAGCTAAATGTAGCTACTTTGAAGACAAAACACAAAATATGTTCTTTTTTTTGGTAACTACGTAATTCTGTACATAATCTTTGGTAGTTTGGAGGTCTTCAGTATTAATGTACAATGTTGAAAATAATAAAAATAATGAAAAAACACTGAAGGAGGTGTGTCTAAATTTTTGCTGGTAGTTTAATGCCTTGAAAAGTGACATCTTGACGCCAAACTTGTTTTAAGTAACTGGTAGCAGTATTTTCTATAGTGGCTTGAGATCAGGTTACTGTAAAAAGCACATCATTTTGTGTACTGTCATTTTTACTTTAATTTGTCACTTATCTGTAATTTCAGATCAGGATCAGCAGGACATGCTAAATAATCAGTAATAATAGTAGGCTTCTTGTGCATTGTTTTAAAGAATGTGAGAGTAAATGTGTGCTCATTTTGTACACCTTTACACTACAAAGAACAAGTGAGTGATTCATTCTGGTTTTGTCACACTGAGGAAGTGACACAGCTGCTAAGGTCACCAGGATACAGAGACACAGGGAGAGCGCAGGTCGTCGTCATGGATACGAGCTAAACAATGTAGTGAGGAGGTTAGAGAGGAGACGGCATCGCCTGACTGAGACCCTTGAGGAGAAACCACGTCATGCTATGCACACATCCGCGGGATTCAACAATACACCGTTCACTATTGGGATGAATTCACACCTGACAGAAACACCCAAAACTCACCTGGCATCCTCACTCCATCTCATTTCATCTCACTCAGGCTCTTTGTTGGCAAAACGCACAAATCACGCCACATGCTCAAACACTGCTGACACCCTCCTCCTCTGCTTCTCACTCTCCATTACTTTCATAACAACATTTATAATCATCTACATGACAATCTGTGTAGGGCTCTATAGTGAAGTCCGGGGGTGACAGGGGTTAGCGCTGAAGGGAAGCGGTGCATGCTGGGATTGCGGCCTGCTGAGAGAGTGGCATTCTGGGAGGCAGTGTCTTGTGGGCAGGGCCTCGGGGGGATGCAGTATGGTTAATAGGCCTTTCATGGCCAGCCTACAAAGCCTTTTGTCCTGGGCTAATTCATCCTGCCCAGCATGAAGAGATGGAGGGGGGAGGGGCGCCGTGGAGGGCTTTTTGGAGTTGGGAGTCCCCGTCTTCTATGTACTGCAGTACAGGGTGGCGCTAGCGTGAGGGAGCCACCTCTGCTTGGTAGCAACAACACCAAAACATTGGCAGAGGCTGTGAAGTGCTGTTAAATGGCACCACAGCTTTGGATCAAACCCAAGAGCAATTAGTGAAATATCCTACTGATAACATGTCGGTATTTTATTGAAGTGTTGAATTCCCTAAAAAAAAAAACCTCAAACACATCCTCTCTGCTGGATCTAAAGTGGGTCTGTACACCTCAACAAGAGCAACAGGTGTCATCGAATGACGCAGCTTGTCAGTGACTACAGTTCTGCTGGGTTACAATTACCCCTCAGGTACTGTACATCATGGTGGGACTTCCTGCATTCACCAAGGCGAGATGTGGCCAGATTCCCACCACCGGACCCCCATCAAAGCCTGTGATCTCGCAATAGTCAGATATTAATGAACTGGACAGGAACGGCCCCCCCTTCGGTTCAGAGTGTGCT
>JAQQAE010002510.1:0-22151 GCA_029823295.1 Pseudamia nigra | reverse complement strand
GTGGACACATAATCATTTACAATTTCCTCAAATCACAAAATCAATACTTGGATATTTTAACAATTATATTACTCCTCGGTTGTTGCTTGATGAATATTTTTTTACCTTCAAGGGTCTCCTAGAATAGAAGGAATGGACATATATTCCTCCCCTGCAAGGCACATCTGCCCTTTTGTCTGCCATCTTGTTTTGGATTTTTTTTTTTTTTTTTTTTGCACTTACAAAAGCTGACAAGTGGCTGTCAGTGTATGGCATGACACACTAATGTCCACTGTATTGACTGATGCACAACTGTGACATTAAGATTCATTCATATAGGAGAAAACAACTTTTGAATAGCTGTCCACTGTAGTGACCACTGTCCCGGAAAAGGTTAAGGCTTCAAATCTTGCTTAATGTCAAGAAACAACCTAAATGGTCTCAAGTATACATCATATTAAAAATGTTCAAAGACAGCAGAAAATATTTACAATATAATTGAACCACAAAGGTAATCACTGTCGATTTCAGCTGTAAAGACTGCTCTGGGCAACATGGGCTTCACCTTTGTTCAACACTTAAGACACAGCAACATTCACAGTAATTTCAGTATCTACTCTGGACTACATTTGAATATGTCAGACATGAAAAAATCTGATGTGTTCTGTCTTTCTCTTTCACGCTCTCTGTTACTTCCAATGTGAATGAAAATCATATCACTGCCTGGACTCTTCAGTTTTCTGAAAATTAAACTTACCGAGGCTCACTTTTGAGCAGCAAACTCCATGGCTGCTGTGTGGACATGCATGTGAGCAACAGGCAGCAGTGCGGCACGGCGGCATCCTCGCACAGTGACACTTCCTCTCCACACTTTAACATAGCTGTCACACATGGGTGAAGTATGCAGAGTGTTCAGGTGTTACTGGACAAAAGAGACTGGAAGGTCGCTGCTGACTGAGCCACACAGTTTGAGCAGAGAAGTGAGATATTTATGGCTGCAGGAAAGAGGTTTAAAGCGTTTAGTTTGAGGTACAACATCTTACATGTTTGACAATACTGCAAGAAAATCTGCACTGTACTATTTTATTTATTTTATTTTATTTTTAATGTCAATATAGTAACACAGACATAGACATTATGTAGAGTGCACGTGCCTCTATTGCTTCCATGTTTGTTTTCAACACTTTTGGGACATTATGGATTGAAAAACAATGGATTATCCAAGAAAAAGCTATAAACTTACTCCAGACGAGGCTTTAGAGCTATTTTTGAGGATACTGGTGATAATATAGAGCCCAGTGATTCATTTTCCGATCTCCAGACGTGTTGATGAAGAATCCTGGACAAACAAAGGACAAAACAAATGGACACACACATATCAGGTATTTACTTGTTGATTTTATTGTAAGCTCTTTTGTTATGACTGTTATAATGTATTATAAGACTTACAAAAAACATGTGTTATCACCAAACTTACAGCAGTTGTTGTCCATACATTGATTCAATAATTTCTGGCTTTGTAGTCTTCCCTACTGACAAATGGCTTTATATTCGATGTAAATGTATGGATTTTATTCAGGCAGAATACAGATTTATGTATTTAAATCCTAATTTATGGTCACTGATTATCATCTATTTTCATCACAGCAACAGTAATCACGTAGGGCCCCACTTCCATCTGACTATATGATTAGGCATGTAGGTCTTGCAGAAGCTGAGAAAAAACCTTATTTATTGTGGATATGTCATTTTCAGAGAAATGGGCTCAGGGCTTAAATTCACATAACACATGTAAATAAAACTTAACCCAACAACAATAACTATACAGTAAACTGCCCATGATGTGCTTTGCCAGTTTTTCTGAATTTTCTACCATGTTGCAAAGGAGAATTGCCATCTTAACCATGCCAAAAAGTGAAAAACAGAAATTCTACCTATCTACTGAGAATCTTTTGGTAAAGCAAATAACATTTCATTTCAACACTTGGCTGTGAGACTTTTTTCACCTATTTGAATTGGAATTTATTCATTTATTTTGACAGGGACATGCACGACAATATATTGACCTCAGGGGAAATATGTTTTGTGCCAGGTTTTTTGCAGAACGGTTTCCACCTGCAGTCCCTGGACAGGTAGATATCACAATAAATACTGATACCACTGAGAAATTATGTAAATGAAAGAAACAAGCTACCAGTAATAAAACTCTTCTGGCTTTCAGAGAGTTTTATCTTGCTCCCGTCCCAGTTTTCCCTGCTTGCTGTGTCTTGTCTGTGTATTTGCTTCATCCTCCGTCAGAGTCTCTCCCTAAACCCAAAAGCAACATGGAATTGACCAGCTGGACCTCAATGCAATTGACATGCTGTTCGGACAGGAAGACAGGTTGAGAGGAACCCGTGTGTCCTCAGGGGACGGCGGCTGCTGGACATGTGAGGATCCGTGGGCACATGGGGACATATGTGTTTTTGAGACACTGTCCAGTGAGGGTGTGATGGACATTTATCTATTCGAAACCATGACAACAGGATTTCTGCTGATTGGCTTGGGTGTTTTCCTGGTGCATCTATTAAGAAGCTGTTCAAAGCCCAGAAAAGCTTTGTCTCCAAATCAAGCAGTTGGAACGGGCCCTGGCAGCACAACGTGGACAATTTCTGAGTTAAATCAAAGAGTGGGTTACAATACACAAGTGTTGGGGTCTCTTCATAGGCAGTCTTTGCGGTGTGGTACCAAAAAATATAAAATTGGAGTCACTGAGGAGATTCAATTCTTTTCTGCTTTTGAAAGTGTGACTGTCTTATCTTTTGTTCTTGTTTTTCGGCTTTGAAAGGGCTGAGCAACCCCCCCGGAGGAGACGCTGTTTAGAGAATGAAGCTCCGCTTTTCACCCTTCCCCCGCTTATCACTACACACTCTGATTTGGAAGCTTATAGGACTCGTGTCACCATGGTCAAGCGCCATGAGACTTTTAGATCTGGACGTGTGACGGGAGAGAGAGCTGACTTGGATGCATCTGTCTGTCAAGTTCAAGGCTTAACAAGCTCACCAAATCAATTTTGTGTTCCAATCAGTGCTAAATAATTACAGGTTTCAAATCAACAAAATGCCAAGGGTGCCCAAATGTATGCACTTATCTAATTTTGCCTTGATGCATATTGCACATTTTCTGTTCATCCAATAAACCTCATTTCATTGCTGAAATATTACTGTGTCCATCAGTTACTTGATAGATCAAAATGAATTGCCGATCCAAACACCTACTGATTTATAAATCAATTTAGAAATTGTCAGGGGTGCCCAAACTTTTTCATATGACTGTAGGTATCAGACATGTTGGTATCAGTATCCTATTGGTACCATATCGTACATCTTCTTCGGTGCCACAACATTCTTTGTAGAGCTTGTGTTTCCAGGAGGACATATGGGCTACATGGTCATAGATCAGTTTCTGGCAATGTTTTCCACACTATGCGTCTCACACCAAACCAAATACTGCATACAGAAATGGTTCAGGTTGAATACAAGAACTATTACAACTCTACACAATACATCATCACTCACACCATTTAGACATTTAGTTGTTGGCATTTGATGACCATTCATAAACACAAACAGAGCCATATATTTTGCATAAGAAGTATAGTGCTGGACAATGATTCATTTAAAATATATTACAAGCAAAAAGCAAAACAGCTTTTGCCGCCAAAGTCCGGGAGAAATGCTGGCAACAACCTGCCCACTGTGTGAATGTAGTTGTTAATATTCTTATACAGTGAATATCAAATCACTAAGACACGAGTGGTTCTGACTAGAATTAAGATTGTGAATGTTTGCAGCTATAAGTTTTATTGGACGTTCATTTGGACCAATATCCACCTTTGGCAATGTTTGGTGTCATTTCTGACAAGATGTAGTTATCTATGGGGTGCAGGAGGGTCATGGCCTTTGCAATGCTCTTGGCACATCACCTGTTACTTTTAAGATGGAAACAGCCTCTGACCTCAGACTCCCATTGGATAAAGGATGTGTTGTTTGATTTGAGGCTGAAAAATAGTTGGATCAGGGTCTGTTGTATAGCAATTATAAAACTTGACTGAGGAATTCCATTAGTCCAATCCTGGCACTGTTCAGTTGTTTCACAGCAAACAAAAACAAATGTACAAAATGAATCAAGGCAGGAATTAGGCTTATTGTCAAATCTCAGGTCAATGAGTCCCAAAACACTTTTATCAGTCTGTTTTACAATTGTAATTGCAGAGAGCTGGGCCATATGGATGCTTAAAACTGTTCTCACAATAAAAATTGTTGCACCAGTTCATATTAGTAAATATCACAATAAACGTCAAGTGGTTAATTTTTTCATGTTTAAAGGCTGACTTTTGGTTCTAAGTTAACATTGAAGAAACAAAATGAATATGTATGGTTTAAAATCAGGGATTTTCAACTGGGGGTCCGTGAAGGCACTGCAAGGGATCCATGGCTTTGTAAGTTTCAATTTCTAACCAGAACCACCATGGATCAATCTGTAAAAAGACTGTGAGAGAGGTGGAAGTCGAACAAGCACCCTGAAACAGATGAAGCATTAATAACAAGTTTAAATATATTATTTCATGTTTAAAGTGAAATTTCATTTGTTTTATGTGCATCTTTTGTTAATTCATAATTTCAATCGACTAAATTTTAATTAGGTCATACTGTACCAGTTTAGCTATGTAAAGTGAGTTAAGGGACATCGTCTTTACCTTTAAGAAAATACACTATCCCTCAGTGAGAGGCATAGAGCTGCATACACTGTGTGCATAGCAAAAAAACTACTTCTGCCTGTCCTGAACAGTGGACTTGTTTTTCTTTTATTAAAAGTTGCAAAACGAAAATGGACGTCTGTTCACTTGCTCATTTTGAGGGTGCAACACATGCTGTTCAGACAATGCTTTGACTTCACCGGAAAGAGAAATGTAAGAGGGAGAGAGAGAAAAGAAAATACAGCGAGGATGACATCAAATATGCATTTACATTCACTACTGACCAAGTAGGTTGTTGTGACATATGTTTTTTGAAGGCAAAGCCGAAGATATGTTGCATAATTTCAAAGGACAGCAGACACTCATGAGAAAGAGTGCATAGGTGAGGGAAAATGCATTGAAAGCATCATATCAGGTGGCGCTTAGAGTTGTGCAATGCAAAAACCTCATACAATCGCAGAGCAACTTATTTTGCCAGCAGCTATATCATGTGTAAAACCATAATAGATGAAGAATGTGCAAACAAATTAAAATGCATCCATTTGTCAGATAGTCCTGTGGCAAATTGTAGAAATGGTCAGTGATGTGAAAAAGCATCTGACAGGCAAACTTAAATCGGTTTGAGAGATTTTCAATTCAAATTGACGAATCTACCAATATCACCAGTGATGCGCAGATGCTGGTTTTGTGTGATACAAGGACAACGGTTCTATGTGTGAGGAATTTCCTTTTTGCAAACCACTGCCAGGGCAAACAACAGGTGCAGAGATCTTTAAAGTGCTTGATGACTTTTTCAAAGATCACAACATTTCATGGCAGAAGTATGTGGAATTATGTAGCCAGAGCCACGAGCGGCAGCCAAACTGGGCTGGCTGAGCATGCGAAGGAAAGCAGCACCGGGGATAATTTGAACACATTGCATGATTCACTGTGAGTCCCTAGCCTCCAAAGAGCTAAGTGTTGAACTCAACAATGTGTTTGATGCTGTTGTACAGACTGTAAGCCTCATAAAACAAAAAGTATTAAACACCAACCTGTTTGCATACGTTTGCGAAGGCTTAAGAAGTGAACACACCACTCTCCTTTCCTACGCACAGGTGAGATGGCTGTCCGACGGCACGGTGCTCGTGTGGGTGCTTGAACTGCAAGATGCTTTCCATGATTTCTCACATGAGCAAAACCATGATGAATCTTGAACAGACGTCATCACGTCGTTTGTACATTGTGTGTACGTCATCAGAAGCTGCAGCCAATGCATTCAACGTACGGTCACGTACGGTCACCATTCGTGATGATGATGACCAACCGTTCCATGCCGTAGACCACCTCTTCCAAACGCGTTGAACACCGGTGCCAGGGCACGGATCACTTCTACTCACATTACTCAAACGATCCGCGCTAAAGGCGCGAAACGCGCCCAGGAGTGGAACGAATTCCCAGTGTGATTACACCCTTAGTCAGGAAGAGGGTCCCCGGATCAAAATGGGTTGAAAGCCCCAGTTTTAAATCGTTAGTAAAAGATTTAAAAATTATGTAAAAAGGGTGAAAAGCAAATGATGAAAACATGACAAGACGAAAAGATAAAAGATGAAAACACTGAAGAAAAGACTAAACAACATAAAAGATGCTAAAGGAAAGAAAAAGAAGCATTTTCTCTCTGATCTAGTGTTTTTTCATTTGATTTATTATAAACTAATGTTGTATATGGTGGCTTGATGATATTAAAATCATGACAAATCATTATTAAAATATAATGTTATAACATGTATGTATAACATTAGTCATAATTATTGATTTATAAGCTCTACTATTTTTCTTTTTTCCTAATCCACACAGTGTTCACAGGATCTTGTGAGAATTGACAGGCCGGTGGGTGGTTCTTTTATATACATTTTCATCCTTCATTTACAACATAACCTGTTCTTGAACAGGGTTAAATGTGAACTTGCTGCTTTGTGACACGAGTTTTTGATTTTTCAAAGGACAAACTTTTATCAAGAATGGGAAGAACTGCAAAACCAACATTTCCAAAGAGGAACAGATTCTGCTCAACCTTGAGAGTCACTGACTGTGTTTCTGTCTCTGTTCAGCCAATACAGAACCATAACCACAAAAACAGCGTGGGAGCATGTGTGTTTGTACATGCAATTAAAGCATGTATATTTTTAGCATTCAAAAAGATTGGGGTTTTTATGTTACATCTGATGTTGTCACTCTCCAGGTTTCAGTTTAATGATAAAAGTCTTGTAAAGACAAACATAGCACAACATAACGTCCAATCATACTGATTTGAGACAGATTTTTTTCCCACACCGTTCATACAAAGCAGGAAAAAATTGCAGCCCTTTGAAATGTGTTTTTGCTGGCATTTGTCTGTCAGTTAGCTAGTTGATTAGCGACATTGCTCAAAAAGTAATACAGGGAAATTGATGAAATTTTCAGGAAAGGTATGAAGGAAAAGTGTGGAGGGGAAACTGACTGATTAACTTTATGATGTAACACTGAAGGATTTCCATGAGTTTATGAAGGAAGCAAACATCCAGAATATCTGTTGCAGTCTGAAACATTACTGTGTGAAAAAGACATTTTTATGTGTCACAGCGATGCAGCCATGAATGCACCTCTGACTCGTTCATGTGATTACTTTGTGAGTATCAATCAAACAGTGAGTTTAGAAGTACACCATGTGTCGGGATGTCATCAAATTCAAGGTCGTCCTCTATTCTGTGCCCCCCCCCTCCCCATCCGTTCTAGTTTTTGGCTTGTTTTTGGCTGAGTGCTCCTTTTAGGGCTTGTATTGATATATTGGCTCTGTTCTAGAAAACCAATACAGTATGTTAAAGAACTGATGACTTGTTACTGTAGGAAAAGAAGAGGTGTAAATAATAAAGTGAATAATGGCCAAATTCCATTTAGCTGCTTCGGCTTCCTGGTGCTGCCCATGCTGTCATTATTCCAGTTTATTGATTTGTGCATAGATGCTAACACTGTTTTTAATAAGAATGCTTAAACAAGATTGTAGCCACTGCCAATATGTCACACAAATACAACTTGTCAACATTGAGAGATTATTCTTTATGTTGGTCAAGCATACCGCTTTTCCCCCTACACTACCAGTCAAAGGTTTGGACACACCTTGTCCTTCTGTGTTATTTTCTTTAATTTTAGCATTTTCCACATTGTACATTAATACTGAAGATATTCAAACTGGGAAAGAGCATGTATGAAATTATGTAGTAAATTAAGTGTTAAACAATACAGAACATGTTTAATATTTTAAATTGACACATTTAGCTTTGATGGCAGCTTTGCATACTCTTGGAATTCTCTCATCAGGTTCATCAGTTGTCTTGTGCAGTGGACGGGTGGGTACAGTCAATAGCCCCGTTACTGCCATGACGACTACTTTACAAATCCATATTATGGCAAGAAACACTCAGGTAAAGAGAGAAGACAGAAGAGTCCATCATTACTTTAAGAAATGAAGGTCAGTCAATTTAAAACATTTCTAGAACTCTGAATGCATCAAATACTATGATACAACTGGTTGTCCTTTCCCAGGGAGACAAAACCAATAGGTATTTCTGTTGCAGACGATAAGTTTATTGGAATTACCAGCCTCAGAAACCACCAATTTACATCACCATCAGTGTGATGACTGCACGTAGGGACACTTAATTTACTACATGATTCCATGTGTATTCTGTCACCATTTGAATGTCTTCAATGTGCATTGTTGAAATTATTAAAAACAATAAAGAAAAAACACTTAAGGAGAATGTATGTCCAATTCTTTGAGTGGTAGTGTACATATCAGGCAACGATATTGCGCTTATTGCGCATACCAAGTCATCTCACTGACACCTCTTTTGCATCATTTTTCTACAAAAAACTGTCAAATCTAAAGTTGACTGGACACAGCACACACACAGACTTTTTCTATACTTTGACAGTCAGGAAGGAGCACAAACCTAACGACTAATGACCAGTGAGTCCGAACACAACACAATTAGTCTGTAACAATTGAAATATGAATTGTGGGTCAAAAATCTGAAAATAACTAATTGTAGCAAGTCCTAAAACAAGTGTGGACAGCAATTGGTTTTGTGTATTTGCAGTTCAATTTAAACATGTGTTATCATGTCCCTGAGAGAAGATGACTCATTATTGCAGTGGTTCATAAAAAGAGAGCCTTTGTGTAAATTCAGTGAAGATGAGTCAATATATGCAAAAATATCAGCATGCAAAGATGGAGCATACTATGTATTTGTTCTGGAACAAAATTAATAGAATTAGAGAAAAAAAAAAACCCTAAGTATAGTGTCCAAATAATGATATACTGTGCACTATTGTTCAAAAGTTTTAGAACACCCCAATTTTTCCAGTTTTGTATTGAAATTTATGCAGTTTAATGTCTCATTGACAATTTCTTAACCAAAATGTATTCTAAACTTTTGACTCATCAAAGTAGACACCTTTGGCAGATATAACAGCTGAACAAACTTGGGCACTCTTCCTACAGAGAATGAAACAAAATCAAATATTCTTCAGAAAATTCTGCCCAACTCTGCTGCAGAAGTTCCCATAACTGTGGAGCACTTGTAGGTTGCTTTGCTTTCACTCTTCTGTCAAATTCATCCCAAACAAGCTCAATAGGCTTTAAGTCTGGAGACTGTGCAGCCATTCCATGTTTTCAAGTTTAACATCTTGCTCTTTTTTCCCTAAGATAGTTGCGGCACAGCTTGGATTTATGTTTTGGGTCTTTATCTTGCTGTAGGATAAACCCCTGATCAATCAGGTACATACTGCATAGCGCTTCAGAATGCTGTAGTAGACATTTTAATTTCAGGGTGCCTCTCACTCTGTACAAGTCACAGACCCTGGATCCAGCAAAACAGACCCAGACCATCACACTTCCTCCTCCATGCTTGACAGTTGATGTCACACACTGGTGTGATGTCACACACCATCCTTTTGCCTTGTCTACAGCATACAAAAGTCTTGGGTGATGAACCAAAGATTTTAAATTTTGATTAAATCAGTCCATAACACCTTCTTCCAGTCTACAGAACTGCTTGAATTTCAATAAAAAACTGTAAAAACTTTGGTGTTCTCAAACTTTTGACCAATACTGTATCTATCAGTCATTCATCCTTCAAAGCCCTCTACATGGCCCTCAAGATCACAAAGCAAATGTAGCAGATACTCGCAGGGCTAAAACAAACAAAAAAAACATTGTTGGACAGCTACAAGCACATGTGCAAGTCTGTTAGTCAATGACATTACCTTACTCAGAAAAAAACATAATACATGAATTAAAAACTTAAAATGCTTGTTATCAAGTTTAACTGCCTCCTTTTAGCTGCTTATTGATTATCTTTACATTTCACAAGCAGCTGACAAGAGTCCTTAAAGAACAGCTACACTTTTGCCTGGTCTCCTTTGTGTTTGTGGTTGATTTAAAACATGTCTAATTAATTATTCAAGGGTATAATTTTCTACATCTAATCTATTTCCTGCAACAGCTATAACAGTAACGGCTCCCGCAGGATTTTGGAGTGCCATGCTTGCATGTCTGCTGTTTATTCCATATTGCCTTCATAACAGCTTTGTAAACAAAATTAAATTGCATGCACACCAATATGAATCAATGTTTTAAGGCGTTGCAGCTTTTAGTAAATTAGTCTTCTAACTACATGACTGTTCTGGGCCAAGTGTAGGACTTTGTTAGTGTTTTCTCTCCAGCTGAACACTGAAGACATAATACAGTTATGGTGTTGTATGGAGATTTAGCAGGACATTGTTGCCATGTTTTTGTCAAGAGAATTGTAAACAGAGCACCAATACAAAACAAAGAAAAAACAGATTGAACCACAAGTTAAAATTTGATATCTGCTATCAAGAGGAATTAAACAAGGAGGCAAAAGGGTCCGAAATGCATTGTGTTGGTGAAGCCACATTCCCATATAAACCAATCAGATCTCTTCGGTCTTAGAATGCAGGCCTACCAGTGGGCAATGACCCAGGCTGTTCAGTGAGGCCAATGTGGAAGTAACTTTGAGTTGTAATACCACCGCTTGGCCACTGGGGAACTGTTCATCTGGCCTTTTTCTCATAACATACATTGGACTTCTGTCTGAAAATACTCAGAAAATACATTTTTGTCTTGAGTCATTATGGTCTCAAACATTTCATTTGGACCCTCTAATAAGTAATGTAGTGGTCCGTTAAAAATATATTACTCCAAATAAGTCGGACGGATTCTGACCTTTGTATCTTCAATTTATTCAATATAGACATAGTTTTACCTGAGATACACTCAACTGCAGCTGTGGGTAAGTGTTTACACTAACAACACCATAATATGACTTTGTTTGACACTGCATGGGGAAGTTCTACCACGTCACTAAGCTAGTGGCTAATGAGACAAACACTGAATAGGATTGAATTGAAAGCCCTACTGTATTTTGTATCAGATTTCTTTCATAAACTAGAAGAAATGTAATGACAGTGGCAACAGAAACTTTGTTAATATATTTATACATACATCTATTCTCTTTAGATTGTCTTCCTAGAGCATGTACTAAAGCACCTAAAACACATAAAAAAAATACTCCCCCCCAGGTCTCCACTAGAAATTCTACATCGTATTGCAGCTGAACTGGTCAGACAATAGAGATGCCCTCTACAAGAAGGGCCAGTCATCTCCACCTACTGAGGAGACTGAGGTCCTTTAATGTGAGTAGGGCACTGCTCCAGACTTTTTATGACCCTGTCACCGTGTGCTGGGTGGGAGGCAACACAGAGACAGGAAAAGACTTAAACTGGTTAAGAGAGCAGGCTCTGTCCTGGGCTGCCCACTGGACTCCATCGACGAGGTGGTGGACAGAAGGATGTTAGCCAAGCTGACATCCATCATAGACAACTCCTCCCACCCACTGCACCACACTGTGGAGGCCCTGAGCAGCTCCTTCAGCTGCAGACTGTTACATCCACAATGCAGGAAGGAGCACTACCACAGGTCATTCCTCCCCACTGCCATCAGACTGTACAACTCTACACAGTGATTCATATGGACAATATACTTTCCACACTGCATTGTATAAATAATCCCACCTGTAAATAATCCTGTGCAATTTGTACATAATCTAGCTTGAGAGCAATATTTTCATCTCCGATGCTCCTTATTTATTTATTTTTCTGTGTGTATGTGTGTGTGTAAATGTGGTATAATTTACTTGCAGTTGCATTTGTGCACTCTAATTTATTCTCTGTGTCAACGCTGTATGCTGCTGTTACAAAGAAATTTCCCCAGTGTGGGATAAATAAAGTTGTATCTTATCGAATCTTATCTTAGCTATGACACAGCCCACAAAACTGATCAAGTTCGCTCAACACACTGCAGCAGCACATCTGGTGGTTATGATTCCACCAGATGTGCTGCAGCACATCTGGTGATTCCCAGAAGTGGCTTTCTGCTTGGCTAAAAAAATGCACCTAGTCTATTTTTGATGAAAGGCACTTTAAGATGCAGAGAGCCCAAGATGGGCATGAAGTCAGATACAGTAATGTCAAACAGGATATGTGGAGAGGAGATGGTGCATTTTCAAAATAAAATAATATTAAAGCAAAACACCCTAAAAAGCTGGGATTTACACTAGTTTTAATACAGCTAAGGTACAACAATAAAGTGGAGCAGAATAAGTACCAAGCGACAGAAAGACACTGCAGTACAAACAGTAACTTTTATGACTGTTATCATTAACGTATATCTGATTATCACCAATTGTGACAAATGTGTTTAGTTTTGTTAGTGCTTCTCATTGCTAGTACAAGGCTGTCAGACTCTGGAATGGTGCGAGGAGCAGCTTCTGCTCCAGCACAATTAAGATGATTTCTTTTACTTCTAGTCCAGCAACAGAGATTTTTTGAACAGTTCTCAGAATACCTTGATTCAAAAACATCAAACTAACATCACAGTATGTTTAGCAGTCATGGCATTCTATCTTCAACTTCTCCTGTGATTTTTCTCTTATTCATTTCAAAGCATCTTGTATTTTCATTCTTCCTCCTTTATCTTCTCTGTGTCTCGTTCCAAAACGCATCCATCCCTAACCAACACAGTAAATCAAAATGCACATCAGGTATAACTGGCATTTTAAACCATCTGATTCATGGTTTGCTGCAATAATACTGGAATAATATAGTTGTAGGTATGTATTTATAGCCATGTTGTAGTCAAGATCACCTAAACTGACCGAGACCAGAACACCCACACACACAGTAACAGCATTATGAGGAATAGGCTGTAAACTTATATTACAGAGATTAACATACTGTATGATATCACTAAGCAGCTACTTTTCTTCACGGAACAGTGAAACAACAATCATGTTTATAGTGTTTAAAATTCTACAGGGGGTATGTGTATTTTTCTTTTCTAACTTTTCAGCATGTAAGGCAAATCAATAACTGGCAAAACACTTTATACCTAAAAGGATTGTTTGAAAGCACTTGGGATCCTGCAGTTATGGTCTTGACCAGTCTTGAAACAACATCCCAAGTTCTCTTTATCCAAGACCAAGAAAAGACCAAGTAAACTGCTACTGAGGCCGAGACCTTCAGAAGCTGTATTAATAGCAGTCTTGACAGCAGGGCTACTCCTCAGTACAACTGCATTAGCTTACAGAGTATTTTACCATGTCCTTCAGATTGTCTCAAGTGGTAGGTAGAGTATACAGAATCAGTACTCAAAACAAGCAGAAGTACTCTGAAACATCAGTACTTGACAAAAAGTAAAAGAGTATTTTGTAAATAAAAAAATTACCCAACTGGTGAGGAACTTCACAATGTGGAATTTATTACACCTCATGCACTGGTAATTTTTTTCTTTTTTTTTCCACTGTTATTGCTCAATTTGTTCACTTTTACTCATTTTCTTGTATATTTTTTTGCTTGTTGTTCAGTATTTGTTGCTTATTTTGTTTATTTTTGTTTGCTAACTTGATTATTTTTGCTCAATTTGTGGATTTTTTTAATTAAATTTCTTGATTTTTTTTGTTAATTTACTTTAATAATTTCTACATTTTGCATATGTTGGGCATTTGTGCTTATTAAGTACCTTAATTTTATAATTCACTTGCCTATTTTCATCAATTTTCTTGATTATTTGAATTACTTTGTTAATTTTACTCATTTTTTATTCTTTTTGATCAAGTTTGTGACTATTTTTGTACATTTTTGCTCATTTTATCTCTTAGTTCATTCATATTTGATATTTTACTTTTAAATTTAATGGATTATTTTGCACATTTTTACAATTTCAACCTTTTTTACTGCTACTCATTGAGCTGTGGCCAAATGTAACTGAGCAAAGCTACATTTTTTCATCCAAATGTAACTGAGTAAGAGTGAAAAGTATTCTGAAAAACAGCTACTCTCAGAAGTACATTTATTTGAAAAACTATTCAAGTACTGTACATGTAAAGGGGTGAATGTACCTCAGTACTACTCACCTCTGATCTCTAACCATCAGAATCAACAACTGCAACTTTATAAAATCGCCGTATCAGTGTTAACAAACACTTATAGAGATAACTGCATTTGTAAAAACACTTATATGATGGTCAGTTTGGATTATAAATCAAACTGTAGCTATTTAAACAACACAGATTATGGCAAAACAACTGAATATGTAGTGAAACATACCAGGATGCGCCTTCATATACCCAAAGAAAAAAAAAACTGTGAAGATAAACATTTCTAACCAAGGCTTAAGTAAAGTACAGACGACAATTAAAAGCCATTTCAGATTAACCACAAATAATGTCTCATATAGATAAACCACATTTCATTTAAATTAATGTGCCAAGTAATTTAAATGTCTTATTACTGCCTGCTGATAATTCAGAGTGTTTTTCAAACAATGGTTTATAAAGCCACAAGCATTCCACATGCCTGTCCCCATCAGTATGACACTATTTAATCAACAAGCCTTGACAAAAGCATTTAATTTAGAGAGCAAAATGATTTCAGAATCAGAGTATGTATATACAGCAGAAAAGAAATAAGGAGGCTGAAAGTGGCATCAAAATAACAATAATAAGAAGGAAGTGTGCAAGAAGAGAGGAGCAAAGGTAGTAGGGCTAGGAAAAAGGAAAAGGTGTGTACAAAAAAAGATATATCAGAAATTACTTACACAAAGGGACCAAAGAATCCATTAATATAACTGCAAAATTCTCATTCAAGCAGACATTATTGAGACTGTGTGATGAAGGCAGGAGCAGAATGAAGACTTACCTGAGATTTCACACAGTCCTCCTCTGATCTATCAATCCTCATTTACATCACAGACAAGCAGGCAATATTATTCATCTACATTTTCACATTTGTAGCACATCATCGCATACCCTGTCAAAATAAATCAGTGTTTGCCTGGATCAATATTCAAATTAAAAGACTCGATGCTTAAAATGCCGCATACCCAAACAAACACCAGGCGATTTCCTACATCAGCTGAGATAATGTTTCAGATTTAGTGTTTTCCTGTACTAATACAACATTAGACAACACCGCATGTAAGTAAAAAAAATAACTGACTAATGCTTCCCTGCAGCTTAGTTACTGAGTGCCACAAAGTCAAGCAAATACAACACAGCTTTGCTCAAACTCTGGAATCAGTGAGGGGTCACATGTAAACACACAGGATACCGTCTGGCCTTAATGAATAGCCACAGTGCCCTCTACTGGGGGCACTCAAACTGCACCTTTCAAGTAACGTCTCACAAGTGTAATCCCAGTTTAGTAATCAGGTGTTCACAGAGACAGAAAAGCAAAATGAGTTCTTACCTGTAATTGTGTTGCTCTGTGCCTAATTCTCATTACAAAACTGGGCTAAAGTTGACTGATTGGTCAATCTCTGCAGATCTCTATGATGAACAGCTCAATAAACAGATAATAAAGACATTTAAAGTAGTGCATGTATCATTATATTCTACAATAATCTATATCTATCAATCTCTACTGAGAGCAATTTCAGTATGAAATGCTGCTGTGATTTTGTTTTGACATCAGCACAATTGAGCTCCTTACATGACATGTGCTGTAGTTATAGGCTAATACAGTACGTAAACATCATTGCTGATGTGAGGTAATTAAAGCCGATTGTGTTGCTAAAAAATACACAACAGCTTGAACAGATACTGGTAAGTTCTAAGAACACTGATACTTGCTTGCAACGTTTGGAGAAAAGCATTTCTTAAAGGAGACTGCTGATAGGTGAACCCACACCCACACAATGGGCAGTGTACAATAACAAGGTACCTTTTATTCTAGTTATTCATTTCATTTTCTGTTAATTTTTCTGTATTTAACGTGTTGGGTTAGGCTGGACAATTTGAATTTCCCTTCAGGGGAGACAAATAAAGTACAGTATTTAACTATTGGGGAAAAGCTTGTTTTCACATGTTTTTCCATTATAAAACAGGTCTGGGGGTTCTGAAAATACTAAATCTAATAAAACACTTACTCTTTGGAGAAACACACAGCCACTTTTTATTTAACTTTGCCTGAAACAAGCCATTTTTATTTCTGTTTATGTGATGACACATATACAAAGTCACAGCTGGTTCTGGACCCCGACAGGGCATGTACATGAGGTCATTCATGGCACGAGCAGAAAAGAGGTGTGATCAGGTGTCATCTGCATTTAACACAACACTGAACCAGCCTGCCTGCAACACAGCTGTGTATGTGAAGTTCGTACATATGGTGCAATCAATGAAGTGTGTGGTATTTTGATCTGAAACTTAAAATACATCAACTTGTTAAAAATGGGTTTTAAAAATATCTGTTAATATTCAGACAGTGTTCATTATGGCAGGTGGTTAAAAGATACCAATTATTCTTGTTGTTTTGAACTAAATGCAACACAGAAAATAATAATAAAAAAACAAAAACAAAAACAACTACTGGTAGCCAACTGCACAGAACATACTATTCTGATGCACGACCAATGGGAAGCGATGCGTCAGTGAACATAACTAAACTTTGACAAGACATCAATATACATAAGTCTATTTTAATGCAGGAGCTGTCTGACAGCTGCTGCCAACACAGCAGAAGCAAACACCCCCCTTGGGCAGGGTGTTCCTGAGAAGCTTTAATCTTTCGATGTACAGAAAGTGCAAAATTATGATCTTATGGAAATGATGCAAATAATCACACTGCCATCTTCCATTAGTATGTGACATTCTAGTATTATGCAACGCAACGCATAGTGCCCTGTCCACCCACTGCTGCTGCTGCATTCAGAATGCAGAGTGATGGTGTGCATGTCTAATAAATATTGCAGGAGGATACATTTGGACCATCTACCCCACTGCATAAATCAAGAAACTTTCCAGCCCCACATTATCAAGGCATCATGAAGCTACATGGCTGCTTAGCCCTTCTGGCCTCCATCCACTGCCACTGGTTACTCACAAGCATCCGTATGATTAGATCCATACGTCTTAAATCGACTGGGTCTGGGTCAATAACTCATTTCACAAAGTTTATCTGATGTACATTGTATTTACAGCATTTTTTAGGCTTTATTTTAGTGTTTTTTAATGGATTGTCATCATACTGAGCACATTTTTCAGGCACATATAAAGTTATATTTCATAAACAAGAAGTTCAGGCTACAATCATCGTTCTTATTGTGATTATGTATTGTTTATATAATGCAGATACTGTGACGTCCAAGGTAGATTTTTCAATCCGACAATATGTGCTATAGTACCCTATCCTTCTCTACCACAAAGAAAATAAATTCCATTGCCTCAGTGTTAAAACACAGTCACATAGACTTCACACAGTTCACGCAGGAAATAAATGTATTCCTAATGAAAATATTATTTACTGTTGTCTGTTCTCAGTTCAAGTCATGCTAAAATGAGTCATATTTCTTTATTCACCTTCCATTTATGCTTCCACGTATGCTTCTCTTATTATACTTCTGGTGTGCACTTCTCTACCTAATCATCCCCATTTGGAGTCACAATTACAGTGTTTCTGCACCAGTTAAAATTTTAAGCACATCATTGGCTCCAACCTATTGTGAAAACAGGCTGATACTGAGGCATATGTGTTACAGAAGAGGTACCTGTACAGTAAACCCTTTTTAAAAATCACTTTTCAGTTATCATCGAGTCAAGGTATGTTTATACATTGTAGCATTTTAACAGTAATATACATTTTTTTGTTTGATCAAAAAGTACTAAATGAACCCCATGTCACAATTTCTGATCTGCTTACAACCAGAGGACAGTACTCAACTACTTTTACTTTTTCTCCTTTACATGTACTGTACTTGAGTAGTTTTTTCAAATAAATGTACTTCTGAGACTAGTGTTTTAAGTTTTGCTAAGTTACATTTGGCCAGAGCTCAATGAGGTTGAAATTTAAGCAAAAAAAATACAATACACAAAATAACCAAATTTGAAAATAACTAAATAATCAAGTAAATTATTATGGAAATGAACAATATAAGCATCAAAATTAACAAAATACGCAGAAATGAAGAAAATAAAGTAAAAATTGGTGAAAATATGAAATACAAGCAAGTTATCAAGCAAGTTAACAATATTTTAAACAGAAAATGGGCAATAGCATTGTAAAAACACTAGTAATTTGTAAAAATTTAAATGAAATAAAATTAAGTTGAACAAAAAATACCAGCAAAATTGAACAATAATGAACAAAGTAAGCAACAAAATTATCAAAATAATCATGGAAAGTAACAAAAACAAACACATTATTTGAATGCAACATATTACACTGAAATAAATTCCATGTTATGAAGTTACTACTTAAGCTAGTAGTTTTTTATGAGATACTTTTACTTTTACTCCTGTCACTACTTATGTTTATGAGTACTTCTACTTCTGGAGTCACTATAATTAGAAGGTACTGTAACAGTACTTTACCTTGAGTACTGTTTGTGTTTACTCTCCACACGAATTCACCACAGATCCACTTCTTGGAAGTCACTCAGTCCAACCTGCTGTTACAAAGAAAAATTATTAATATTAACAAATTACTATAAAATAAAATGGCAGCGATGAAAAATATGCTGAGGTGGTTGTTGTATATGCTATTTTAACCTTGTAGTGTCGTGTTTTTTTTTTCAGGTTCACACATCAAGTCTACTGTACCTTATGTTATTTTACATTGTAGCCTAATAATACTTTTGGTCAAAATATTGTTACCTTATAATTATTATGACTCAAGTCAAAGTAAAGGTACTTCAGTGTATCTGGGAAAAAATGTTCTCAAGTAGTAACTTCATAACGTGCAGTTTATTACAGCCTCATTTATTGTGTTCAAAGAGGTCTAATGATGTAAAAATCACATTAAATGTCAGCAATACAGTGACAGATTCAGAATTAGAAAAATAAATATATGACGTGGTTTGCTGCTTTTTTCATTCAATTCTGTTGATGTACTTCATTTTTTGATAGTTTTGCTCATTGTGTTGTTGGCTTTTTTTGTTAATTTTTGTTCAGTTTTGTTTGTCATTTTATAATTTTTTTTGTTAATTTTCTTCTTTATTTTGGTCATTTTTCTATTTGTATTTGCCTATGTTCTTCATTTTTGTTCATTTGTTAATTTTTTTCATTTTACTCATTTTGTTGCTGACTGCTCTTAATTTTCATAAGTTACTTGTATATGCTGTAAATTGTTAATATCCTTGCTTGTTTGGTCATTTTATGTTAATTTTGTTTATTTTAATTTTTTCCATTGTTGTTCACTTTGCTCCTACTCACTGAGGCGTCAGGATTAAAGGAGCAGTATCTGTCAACAGCTTGACGATGTGAACACTAGCCATTTTTAACACAAATGCACTGTCCACTTTGCTCTCGTACCAGAGTCACATTTGTGATGGCGCCAGTGGATCTTGCGCGACTCGCTGGGTACACAGCCATGGGATCCCAGGGTGAGGCCGGCTTCCACTCGTGATCATCACACAGCAGTTACGTACGTACAAAGTTGTTGGTGCCTTCCACAGCCCCACTCACCACACCAAGTCACACTGGGCTGCAGGTGGGAATAATAGTAATTGTTCATTGTAAATTTGTTTCTTGGAAGAGAAATGCACAAGCTTGCATTTAACACCAGACTTTTATTGTTTACAAAGAAAACAAGCAAGTTACAGTATATACAGCCCCTCACTCCTGTAACTCTACATAAGGTGCCAGTAAATCGATTTGTTTCCGGGCTGCCTGCTTGAGATCTCGTGATTTTGTTCTGACTAGTTTGAATTATGATGCATGAAAAACTAATCTAGGTGTACCCAAGATTAAAATGAACTATCTGCAAACAAGCCTGCCTTGGGCACTTTAAATCAGAAACATATTTGTACGGTGGAAGCTTGAACTGGTGCCATTTGAAGTATACAAATACAGGTACTTATTACAAAAATTGAGTTGCAGCTGCTAAAAAAAACATTTACAACTATGCCTGGTCTCTCCCCTGCATAAATAGCTATGAGTCAGACATTTTATTTTGAAGTATCACCACAGGATATACAACACAATGAGAAGCTGCTAAGTATAGGAAAATGATGGCTAATTGAGTGAGATTTGTCTGAGGTAGTTTGGTTTAATTCCTGATTCAGTTTGCAATGAGGGTTAAGTGAAGTGGTTTAAGGTGAGGAATCGCTCACAGCTTTATATTAAGCAAGCGCTGAGAAAATACTAAGAGCAGCTGATGAAACCAGTTATAATCAAAGCCTGACACTGTGGGAAGTTTAAACAGCACCTCATCACTGAGACCCAGCAAGTTTTACAGTATCATAGACTACTACTGTATATGTGTTTAAATTGCTTTTCTGCAATACGACACTATCAGAATAATTATTATGTACAGTATGAGGAAATACAAAACAAACAAATTAATAAATAAATATGGGAACAAAATATAAGTTTGTTGGGTTAGAAAATTCCGTTCCCCATTTTCTAGTACTTGTCAAACTGTCATTGTGCATAAAATGTAAATCAGATAAATTAATAAGAAGAAAATTAATCCTGCAAATAAAAATGAACTTTCTATATGACTTACCTAAGAAGTCCCTTTTATCAGTGTCATTTTATTACTTTTCCACTGCTTCCGTGCTTGTGTGCTGCTCTGTTGCCCTATGAATAAACTTTACTCTGGATATACGTTTTTTGTTTAGGCACAACCAGGTGATTCAAAGACAGGGCCAGACTATGTACAGCAGCTGACCTATGATCCAGAACTCTAAATTATGCATTCAGAATCTCATTGACCTTTTTGGACTACAATGGAACCAATGTCACTGCACAAAAATCACAAACATGAAAAAACATCCTGCACATCGCAGCAGGATTACCACATGAAATGAATGATAAGCCTGGGTTTAAACATTCCTCTCCAAGAAACCGATGATGTTTCATTTCAGTCGGACCTGGACGTACAGTAGCTGCCTGTCTGTGATATCTGCAAACAGAGGACGAGCACACAAACAGCAGGTGCTACTAAGTTAACATGTGTACAATAATTCTATAATCCCAATTAGCACAGGGTAAAATGCAAATACTATGGATGGATGGATGTGCTAAGGAGGGATGTGGAGAAAGAGGACATGCAGGTAGCTGGTGTGAGAGAAGAAGCTGCAGAGGACAGGGTCAGATGGAAGCAGATGATTTACTGTGATGACCCCTGAAGGGAACGGCTGAATGAAGACGATGAAAAGGCAAATAGGCTGGATGATACAAAAATAAGAAGCTGTTCTCTAAACTACTGCTCATTAGATGCCAGTGATGGGTAAAAAGAAATAACACTCCAAGTATTGTTACTTTGTTATTATGGTGACAAGTAGAAGAAAGTTAAAAAAAATAGTACTTGAGTAAGATTTTAAAAGTATCTCATAAAAAACTACTCAAGTAACAAGAAACAAGGTTGAATTTGTCACAAACTAATAGATTGTGTCCCAACAGGTTATTAAAGTAAAGTGCACATCACCTGTCATTAATAAAGTGACAGATCCAGAACAAGTAAATATACATGACATTAAACACTGTATAATTAAATATACGTGATATTAAATACTGTATAATTAAAAATATATATTAAACACAGTATAGTTAAATATACGTGATGCACTGTATAATTAAATATACGTGATATTAAACACCGTATAATTGAATACACATGATATTAAACACTGTTCACTGTGAGACAGTGACAAAAACTGCTTATTTTGTTTGTTTTGTTGAATTGTTTTTTTAAATTATGTGATTTATTTGTTCATTTTTACCTGATTTGTTGCATAGAGTTTGTTCATTTGGGCTTATTGCATTATGTTATTTGCTTCATTTTTTTTTATCCACTTGATTATTTTGTTAACTTTTTTTTTTCATTTTTTTTA
>JAQQAE010002509.1:0-22151 GCA_029823295.1 Pseudamia nigra | reverse complement strand
TCCAGTCCAGTCGACAGAAGGAAAACCACACGCCTTGGATACTATGACCTGGATGACTGAGAATCTTCACAGACATAATGATTTGATACTTATGATCATTGATCGACTATTATAATTTCAGGTTTTGGTTTAAAAGGATAGACCTTGTTTCATAAGTGCTACTGAGGGAGAATGGCTGCTTTATAGTCCTACTAGGGGTGAAATCAGTTATTATACTGTAAAGAGATGGGAGCACAGATGTAGAGCTATCTGCTGGGCATTGCTGTGCATGATGTATATCATTATTATTTCTTTCCACTTTAGATGATGGTATTTAGTCCTAAGTGAAAATTAAAGAAGGTAAATAGTTGCTTGTAAAAGACGCAACAAGATGAAAATGTCAAAGAAATCATAGCTACAAAAACAACACAAAAGACGCAGCCAGATGAAAAATTATGTGAATGAAGCAACGAGATAAAAATAACATTAGACACTGCAAGGCAAAAAATATTGTAAAAGACACAAGTGCAAAAAGTAACAAAAACACATAGTCTCTGATTTTGTGGTTTGGTGCATATTTTACACAACACAAATTATACCTAAATACTGTACTAAAAAACTATATCACAATAATATATTCACCACAATATGAAGTTATTTGATGATAATTATCATTTAGGCCTGCACACAACTGTTTTATTAGGCCATGATGAGGCCATAATATATTGACATCATAGTTAAGGTACCACAACTTGCGTACACATTGTTAATAAACAGTAACTGGGAGGTTACAGAGTGAAAACTGTCAATGATCTACTAGTTGTTTATTACACTCAAGCCGACCAGAATGTCACCCCACAGACAGTGAATAATTGCTGACTCTTTTCAGAGGTGAAACAGAAGTGTATCCATCATGCAGGCTGTAAATAATAGGAAAATTGTGCCTGAGTGAGCTGATGCTAACCCCGGCTCCCTGCCTGCCTGCTCCTCACATGCTGCTCAGTGGTCAACAACATGTGGTGAATGGGAGGATTGTTAGTGAGTGTCCTGTGGTAATGATTACCATGTGGCCCAAGCAGGCCACACCTCTAACCCCCTTCAAAACACAGCAAGGCCCCTCTAGGCATCACTTTACTGGATGCTCTTGTTAGTCTTACTTGCTTCAATGCAATTACACTACAGGGGAGCTAATACAGAAGCTGTTTGTGGATTTTTAGGGGAGTTTAGACTTACATCTTAATCAGCACAGCTCCACTCACTGCCTGCCTGCATGTTGTTATGTTTATGTCCTGCAAATTTCCCTAATCTCTGCGCAATCAGGCCTGTCAAAGCAGTCAGGACTCCTATAAAAACACACATTATCTCTCCAAAAGGTCAGATGAAATAAAGATGTGAGATTCAGCTCACATGGCTTATAAATATGAAGTGAAAGCTGCATATGTTGAAAGTAGAGGGGGCTTTCCTGTGAAAAGCAGAATAAGAAATGAAAGCATGCGTTGTGCTTAATGGGTGGCCCACTTCAGTGCCTGTGAGGAAGGTGAGAATGGGCTTTTGATCATTCCAGAGGCTTGTCTTTACCAGACTTAGAAACTGTGTGAGAAAGAGTCTCAACAATGAGATTTTGTTTGTGGGTGTATGTGTGGCTGCCTGTGCTTTTACAACCATGCACGTACGATATGTTTGCTGCTCTGAGCCAATGGGTCTTGACCTCCACCAAATGGATCATTACAATATTGCAGACAGACGGTGAATAATCTGTAGTTCAAGGGCAGCTCTAGACAAATCCTCCACACTGCAAGGAAAGATAATGCAACAACAACAGCTTGTACAACTTGTATTTAGATGGAGTGATTGGGATGACAGAATGATAGGACTGGGCAATATGACAAAAAATTGGATCAAATATTTTTTCCAGTTTGATAAACAACAACAAGATCTCCTTCACTATAGGTTTGTAAGTTGAAATAGTTTGTCATTTCTCTGACTTGTTTTGGTTTTTCCATCAGGTGGGTGAGAGAATTCTTAAATGAAGAGAACAAAGGACTGGATGTGCTGGTGGAATATCTTTCTTTTGCACAGTACGCCGTCACGTAAGTCCCTACCAGCCCTTTCACTCCGTACCATTATGGTCTGTATGAAGAGCTGACACCAGCACAATGCTGCTATTCTGCATAGGCGTTGATGCAGGACCATCAGCAGTAGCACCACTACCATCATCATCACCACTGCTGCCTAGCTGTCAGAAACACTGAGTCACTCTGGGCCTTTGTCGACACACTGGCTCTGTGTATTATACCAACCATAGGCTTCTATTCATAGATTAAACATGATTATTAGTCAGTCACAAGGACCCTGTTCAGGGCCAAAGAGTCCAGGCACTTAATTTTTTAAAATTCATTCCCACACTTTACCATATGTTATTATGGTCCGTCCACATTATAAATGGTCATCCATAAAACTGTGTTCACCCACAGCATTGCTGCCACAGCATATAAATGTCAGAGGAAGGACCAGTCTAAAATGGATCATAACAGGTATGCTGTAATTTGCAGCACTTTCCAAAGCCTCTGCCAAGTACAACAATACATAAACCGACCTGTTCTTAACCAAACCTAACATTTTATTGTCAGCCTGGTGAAGTTTTCACTTCAACACTTGCTCATAAATCTGGGAATACTGGTTCATTCACATTCACATTTGGACTTATCTCAGTATGTTAACATATAGAGCTGTTACTGACCTTTTAGTCAATAATTACATCCCAAGAGTGGCTGAATCACAACATAAACAATAAGCAGAAGGAAAAAAAAGTAATTATTTGAAAACATGTATTTTCTGTTTATATCTCATGTTTGCAGTTGACTTTAAAATAAGAATCTCCCTGTATGTTATGTGTTAAGTTTTTCTCTGGTAGTTTAGGATTTTCTTAAATGTTGTTTTTCTGCTGCCACAGCTTCGATGGAGACTGCATAGACAACAACCCCGAGATGATGATGGACAAGTCAAAGCCCTGGAGCCGTTCCATAGAAGACCTGCACGGAGGAAGCACTTTGCCATCTCCCATTACAGGGAACGGCCTCACCCGGGCTGGACGACACTCAACATTACGGTACAATGAACACGCACACACTGTCCAACCACAATCATCCCTTTTTTTTTTTTACTTGTGATTTTTTTTTTTTTCATTCAACTTTGCTTGCCAAGCTTCTCTTTTGTAGTAGAGCAATGTGATTGAACCATGATTATTTTAAGAAGTCACACATTTCATATGATGCCTCGGCAGCCCCTTTATGTAGTCACGAGGTCCATAAGACTTTAAATGGCTTAGGACACACAGAAAATACTTTTTTGTCTGGATTTTCAATTGTGTATTGTTGTTACTCACACTGGAGTCACACATGATGCAGTGGCACATGAATGACATGGATTTTCCTGTGACGGGTGACACAAAGTCAGAAAAAATCATTTCATGGAACACGCATTTTCATTTATTTATTCCTTCATTGTGTATTTTCATTATAGTGCCAAATCCAGCACAAGTAGGATTTTGCAGGTGTAAATTCATAAACCCATACTAATATGTGCCCTGAAGCACAAATCCTATTCAGTTTATTTTTTCTCTAATCCCCTCTGTCATTTCATTGATGTCTTGGAACAGCACTTACACAAAGTTCTGTGAACTCTAATCCAAACACATTGTTAGTTGTTTTCTTAATGCACATTTTTTTGTTAATTAAATGCACTTTTTTACTTACACCTTCTGGCTGCTTTTGATAATCTGCTCTTATGGGATGTTTGTGATAAACCTAAACTGAAGTTGTGCTGATGATCCTGTAAGATGTGCCATTTATGTCATTGTTTGTTTTTTTTCTGCAAGTTTTTTTTGTGCTTTTTCCTAAATATTATATCCTAATAATTGCAAATGGATTCAGTTAATGATTCAGATTGTTTGTTTGTTTTTTGCTCCTTTGTATTTGTTTTGTTGATTTGTTTTGCCCATTTTGGTTCATCATGTTAATAGTTTTGCAAATTTCATTGGTCTTTTACTGATAATTTTGTAAATTTTCATTCATTTTGATGATCATTTTGTTCATTTTAGTGATAACTTGGTAACTTGGTTGTTGGTTTTGTTAAGTTTTCATATTTGATTTAAATTGCAAATTGAGGGAGAGAGCAGAACTGTTTTGAAACCTGCAAAATTAAAGTGCTTACATTTTTTGTTTTGCCTGTTTTTAAAGTTTTTGTTTTTTGCTTGGTTTTATGTTTGTCAACTTTAGTAGACACAAATTGACATTTCAGTATTGTCCACAAAACAGCTTTTTCACTGAATCTTTTAGCTCCAGTTTTGAGGCAAATAAGTTACATAGCCATCAAACCCTCCACAAACCTAAGGAAAACCCTAATGAAGTCTAAGAAGAGAAGACTTATTTTATTTCCAGCAACACAATAACTTTTTGCTGTTTGTCAAAGATAACAATGTTGGATCATGTATATTAACCAGTGCCCAAGATGTTTCTTTCCCCCCTCAAGTCAACGCACATTTTTATTGGAAACCTACTCTGAAATTCTCAGTGTGGCTACTTTCATCTTGCAACATTCATGTCTTCAGTTGTCAACCTTCACAAGGCAGTCAGAGCTTGTTTATATTGATATTCTTGCCAGTTTTATTTGTGCTTTGCTGGAGAAGATTTCACTGATATTGATATTCTTGTGAAATGTCAATACTGACCCAGAATATTTGACTTTTTTTTTATTTGTATTTGTCTGCTGCACCCTCATGGTTCTTGAGCCTGTGTAACAGAATGTCTTAAGTGAGGCTGACACTGTCTCCTGTCTCATGTCTACTGTCCTGCTGTTCCTCCATAGTCATCTGGGTTTGTGTCTGCCAGTCATCGACAGCAGGCAGGTCTCAGTGTTGCACGGCTGACTTTCTGCAGCGTTAACACTGTATCCCCTCTCCTTCCCTAGAAATGCATAAATACTGCTGCAAGCTCACACATAAACACTCACTTACACAATCCCTCTGCCTCATTGTACTTTATACCTCCCTGCTAGCGCTGCCCAGTTTTTTTGTCCCGCTGTCTGTGTCAGGGATGTGAATTATTTGTACTGCCAGCCTCCCCTCCTGCGCTCAAGACTGAAATCTCCTTTTCCTTGGGGCAAATGGGTTTTCTGCACCCATTGTTCTTGCCTGTATGCTGCTTGTGTGGCTCCCTAAATGCCATCATGAACAGAAGCTAGAGTAGTTTCTACACAGGCCTGTAAAAGCTAAACACTAGGCTCCAGCCAGGAAGAAGAGATAAGGTAGTCTCTGAAAAGCCTCTGCATTTTAGATTCATCAGCTCAAACTCTGCATTATTTGTCAGTAATTCTCAGTAAATCCCCCATTTATCCATTACACAGAATCTCTGTCCCCTTTAGATAATCTTCAGTGACATACATTAAAACAATAGGTAAAACAGGGTGCCTACAGGTGCCAACTTTATGAAAACAAGGCCACATTTAAAAAATATTATATTTTTAATTTGTCAGGTCTGAATCATCGCCAAAATTTGATTTCATGTCCACATTCTTTTGCTTCTTTTTTAAAGTAATGTTTGTCTTTTTACTTTGAAGTTACCTTTGTTGGAAAAATGTTCATTTTTGTGCAATTTCTTATTCAGTGTTTGGTCAGTTTTGTGTATTATTTGTAATTTTTCTTCATTTTTTTCCAATTATTTTCTTCAGAATTGATCACTTTTATTTACTTTTGTTTTCTTTGCTTGATTATTTCATTTATTTATTTTAATCAGAATTCTTTTGGTAAATCTTTGTTAGGTTTTTTTTAACAGTTTGCTCTTTTTTGTTATTTTTTGTGTTTTCTTTATTGATTTCCTGTTTAATATTGCAAACAACCACCAACATTAAATGGGAATTAACAAAATAACTAAAAAAAATCCTTTTTTACATCTTATCTGGCAGTCAAAGAGTAAAATACGGAAAAATATATGTGGATTTAGTTACAGTAAAATTTAGATATTTAGAGTCACTATCAAAGTTAATTTGATGAAAAAGATCTTTCAAAGCATTAATGTTAATTGTTTGACACCTGTAGACACCCTGTAAAATAACAACCAAACTGTATTGTCAAATAAAGACTTGTTTCTTTTCCAAACCGACGTCTTGAAGGACGCAGAGCACAGGAAGCTGCCCAAAGTGTTCCCAAACACGACGGTATGTCTGTAGAGTCAGCATATAGTTAAGTAGAAATGTGTAGCTGTGTTAGGACACGTTTTATAGACAGCAGTTGTAGAGTTTATGTTGTTGTTTAGTGTATCAACCATTTTTTACAAGCACTAAAGTGATAAGACCTGGGCCTAGAGGTGGTGATGTCAGTTTTAAGAGAAGAAGCGAGGTATGAACTAGGACTTTTCAATTAATACGTTTTTAAAGTGATTCCTGGTTCCCCTCAAATCAGATCAGAATGGGAAGAATTATCTATTATACTGGTTTTACCTCCATAAGGGTTATGTTTTTTTGCAGTCAGTTAGTTAATTGGTAAGTTCAGTGGCTTGTTTGTTAATCTAGCTAAAAAAAAAGAAGTTATGTACAGATTTTCATTACATTTTCCAGATAGGTCGGCATAAGGAACAAATGTCAGAACAAGTGATTATATTTTGGGACTACTTCTTTAAATGAAACCTACAGTAGAACCATGGCTGTGGGCCTTGATCGGTTGGGATTGGTGGACAGAGGAGAGACAAAACAAAAGAGTAGAGATAGAACAACAAACAACACAGACCATCTAGAGACATGTATGAAGGATAGGGAGAGAGAGAACAGAGGGGGAGGAAGCACAAAACTACAGGGATGACACGAGTTGGTAACATAAGTATCACCAGATCCCAGTGATATGTTGGATCTGGTGATTCAGACTGCATCTATAGGGGAGACTCAGTGGCCTCAGTGGAGATCTGCACTTTTCAAGTGCATTCTAGTTTTGTGAAAATATTTTGTGCATTTTTTTTCTGTAATTTCTTCTGTTTTCTTTGACATATTTTCAGATGTTTTTAATATTCATTTTATATTTCACCTTGGTCTGTTATGTTTTTATTTATAGCATTGTTCTCAGTGTTTTAATAACTCATTTAATGAAGGTTTTACCATGTTAGCAGCAACATATTCTTTCTCAAATTTAAATCCCACCAACAACTCTGCTCCTTCAGGTTTTGGTCCTAATATGGACTTGTATGTGTCTAGCCTGAGACAATGATTGGTCTGGAGGCACCTATTTATAGACCCAACCTGCCTTCACCTGTATCCAGTTGATCTATTCATGTTTTTTATTGCCTTCTTCCTGTTCCAGGTTGGTATGTACTTTGTCATAGCTCCAATGCAGGCCACAATCCAGAATATCTACTGAAGGTGTTCTACACTGCTGGAGTTCTTTAAAATATACAGCAATTACCTTGTTTAATTTCCCAACTCAAATGTATGCAATTTCCTCTTTGTTTTTTAAGGTAACATATCAAAGTGTACTTTTAAACCCGTCCAAGCATGCCAAGGCACTTTTGTTGTTTCATATGAAGAAACGCTGCACTGTTTACTCATTGGTGTCAGTGAATTGTGCCACACCTTAGTTTGCACTTGATGAGGCTCGTGCTATGTGAAGTGGGCACTCTAGTTCTGTCAGATAGCTTCTCATGAATTGATTTTATTTATGTCGGGGAACTTCTGCATATGAGCAGAACTTAATCAGACAAACACGAGCCAAACAAAGACTGATACTCAGAGACGCAAAAGCACAAGCTCACTCTATATATGTAAACTAAGAGTTGGGTCATGCCTGCAAGAAGAAACCGCATGAGTATTTGTGGCTGTGTGGTAGATTCGAAGAGACAAAATGCATCATAAGACATAAAAAGAAGAAAACTACATTAAAGGCACAAAAAGCCAATGACAACATATATTAGAAAAAGACACAAAAAACAGAAATGACATAAAAAGGTGAAAAAATGACCCAAAAAGACTAAACAATTTGTGCATAACATGAAACAAATTATGTCTAACCCTGTGATTTTTGTTTTAAATTGTGCTAATTTGAATCATTTTGATGTACTCTGGCTCTCACAACATTGCATCATAATAAATCAAATTAATAAAATCCGCCTTTCACAATAGAAACAGAAGAAAAACATTTATCACCATAGAACATCGTTCAATTTTCCATCTTAATAACTTTGGTCTGTTATGTTTTTATTCAAGGATTTATCACCCAGTAGTTTTTAATCAGTCTGTCCCACACTGCTTCCTCCTTTCTAAAAGTTTGAGCCTTTTCAGACAAACCTGCTGTGTTATGACTCAGTGACGAGTCACGCCTTCAGGCCTGGGACAGGACATGAATCTCCATGTCGATCAGTATACTGAAGACACATTTTCCCCAGAACTGTGTCTGGTAATTGAACCTTGTGACAGAAGTCTGAAAATAAATGCTGCTGCTGGGACAGACTTTGCATATTACTGATAAAACTGCTGCTCCAGTGTTTCGCTCTCGTTATGGGAAGCTGCACCAGGAGGAAAGGCCTTGTTTTTATCCACTTGAAGCCACACAATCACGGCGCTGCATGTAAATCACTGGCCGCCATTGTGTGGGCTGTAAGTGATATCTTTGTGAGAGATGTCTAAAACAATTAAAAGTGGGCTTCCCTGTGGTCTCTTGACGAGGCTGTAGATTATATGGCCTTTGTGTTTGTTAATGTAAGCTGCCCTGGCAGTTTAATGACCTCTGGAAAGGAGACGCTATGTGAGGGGACTCTTTCACAAATAGCATCTGTTTTTTTTTTCCTTCATTCCAGACTGTGTGCGCTCTTGTTGTGGTCAGATGAAAAAAGACTGATCTAAAATGCAAATAAAAACCTCACATTGCATCAGCTTGTTCAAATCACATTGTTTTGGGATGATTTTTAAATCACTTTTAGATCTCCAATAGCCCCAATTGATCTCCCATTCGTTTTGAGGATCTAAAATTAAACGATAGTCCCATATTTTCAAATAAAGTTGACATGACATATCATGGAATATGTTGTGTTCATATAAAAGCTGTGCAATAAAACGCTAATTAATATCTTTATGATATATTTTTTTAGATCCTGACTTTTGGTTCATTTTCACCAAAATTACTTTACATCATGCTAATAAGAACTCAAATAACAGTTCTTTTTTAACATTCTAGGCAGTAAATTGCAAACACTACTGCCGTGTCTTTCTCTTATTTCTTCATTTCTTTGATGCTGTTTTCAACTTTTTGCATCTTTTGTCACCTTTTGTCTTTTTGTGTCTTTTCTATGGCTGTCAAACGATTAACAGTTTTTAATCTGATTAATCACAGGGTCACTGTGGATTAATCTCAGTTAATCACAATTAATACCCATTCATTATTAATCTAAATTAATCACAGGGTCACTGGATTAATTTATATTAATCACAATTAATTCACAATTCGTTGTTTTTCATTCTGTGGGACCAAAAACACTCATGATAGAAGGTCATATAGACACTCAACTAAAATGACTTTTTTTACATTAAAATGTGTATTTTTTTAAATTTAAACTTGTGTAACTAAAGGAAATTACACCTACTTTGTAGAACTTAACAGAACCTCTGTAATGTTCTGCTGAGATGTGTTTGCTTTTATACACTTGGTTCATCGCCTTCATCAGTAACTAATGTAATTTGTTTCAAAATGTGTGAAGACTTATCTTTTACATTTAAATTGTGTTTGAAGCATTAAATACTAAAAAAGTTGGCAGTGAGGTGGGTCAAATGTAACATGAGATTTCATCACTTTTTCCTTGATATAAATGTCAAGTAATGATAGTTTCACATGACACCAATCGAATAATATCCAAACATTTAACAAGTAAAACATTACAACATGGCATTAATCATGTTTTTATCATGTCAGTAACATAATGTTACATGTTTCTAACGTGATGAAGGTGACAATTTATTTTACGCAAGTCACCAGTAAATCAATTTCACATTTTTAAGGCAACAACAACATTGGTGCACTGTAGTTTTTATACAATTACATTTTACACAATAAAACAAAATAAATTAATTTACATTTTAAGAAAGATCCAGTAAATGTCTCTTCGTTTTTGTTGTGTTCCACTCAACAAAATGCACACTTTACACTTTGTCTTGTTTTCATCGTTGTCAAACGTGAAATGGGCCACAAATGTCCCCGGCCGTGGACATTTTCTCTTCTTTTTATTGTCTTTGTCGCTTGTTTTTCTCTCAGCTGTGGACATTTTCTCGTCTTTTCATCATCGTCTCTTTGTCGCTTGTCTTGTTTTTGTCTCAGACGTGGACATTTTCTCATCTTTTTGTCCTCGTCTGTTCATCTGTCGTCTTCCCGGGAACATTTTCAAAACGGTAGCAAGTTACCGCTCACCGCTCAGTAAGGCGATCTGTTTGGTTCTCTTCTCATCCAGTCCCGCCTCATTTTTGGCTCTTTTGTCTTTTCCTCGTACCTTTCCCTCCTTTTGATTGGATTTTGTCACTGTCTATTTTTGTCTCGTCTTTTATTCGTTGACGAAAATGTTGCTTATTTTAGTCATAGAGTTCATCTCAATTATTGGCTTAATTTTTAATTTTCATTTTCGTCTGCAAAAATAGATTCATGATGAAAACAATGATGAAAATTTTGTCAACGAATATGACACTGGTTGTGTACGAGTAATCAATGGTTAATCCATGTCAGTGGGTGTAGTTATGGATGTTGAGTTATTGTGCATTGGGCATGCGTTAATTGTGTTAAAATTTTTAATCTAATTAATCATGCAAATGAATTAATCCAGATTAACATGTTAATTGTAACAGCCCTAGCCTTTTCATATGATTTTGATCTTTTTCTGATTTTTCTTCGTTCTTTTTGCATCATTTTAGATATTTTAGGTCATCTTCAGCCTTTGTTTTGCATCTATTTTTATATTTTTGTCTTTTTGCATTGTTTCACTGTCTTTGGTCTTCACCTTACATTGTTTTTGTTTTATCTTGTTTTGTTCTTTTGCACATTTTTGTCTCCTTGCACAAAAAAGGTACAGTATGTATGCAAAACATGTTTGTTACAACAAACCTGTCCTGTCTAACAGAAAACATTTCATTAAAGCTCCTCTTGTAACATGGAGACTCTGGGCTCCTCCAGTTGATAGATGGATAGATAGACAGATAGATATACTTTGTTGATCCCACAAAAAATATTAAATATTAAAAATATTAAATGAATATTAAAGCATTCATTAAGGTGTTGAGAACCTGCTTTTGATTGGAAGAAAGGCATCTTGTTCTATTGCAGCAACCAAAAATGACTAGATAATAGTCAAGCTGAAAGTCAGTTCCATATTGTGTAGAAAATCAGTAAAATGCAGTCAATCAATCAATCAAGCAGTACTGTGCAAAAGTTTTAGGCGCCTTGGTTTTGTTGATTTATCAGAAAATAGTGCGTTTTTTTCACAAAAGAACAAAATATATGGTAACATTTCAGTTCCCCTCACCACCATTGTCCTTAAATGTATTGAACTATGTAGAACGGACAATATGTGATTTACAGAATTAAACCAGATTGTCTTCAGCACATGTCCATATTGTCTACAAAATGTGGAGTTCTGCCTGTTGAACCCATACAGTTTGATTTTTTTTTTCTATTTATACTGTGTACAGTATAAACAGAAAAAGGTAGATGTTTGTAAGTTCAACATCCTGATTTTAGCACAAAGTTTGTTGATTTTTGTGCATGTATCTGACAAGGAGCCTATCCAGCACTGTATACCACTCACAAAATCTTCCAATTGTGGAAATTACCAAAATATTTGTGCTAATGAACCTTCTTCAGTGCTACATCTGTCACACATGGGAGAAACTGAATCACATATACTGAGTCTCATTTTTAAAGTGTAGTTTGTGTAAAACCATAAACCTCAAATTAATCTGAATTTAGAATTGATAGAACAGTTTTGTATATTATTGCATTGCACTGCTTTTAATTGACATTTTCCATACCATCCTAAATGTTGGTTGTTGTGAATACACTATTAAATGTTACCTTTATATTTAATATCAGTAGTAATACGCTGCCCAGCCGGAAAACGCTGAAAAACTCCAGACTGGTCTGTAAGAAAGATGACGTCCATGTCTGCATCATGTGCCTGCGTGCCATCATGAACTACCAGGTGAGTGCTCTGAAACACATATTATATTGAAACCAGGTTTAATCTGTGTCACTGTGAGTTTTCATGTTTCATTTATGATGATCTGAGCTGCACCTCAGTGGCTCCTCTTCTCCCTTAATGAACCTATTTGTCTCTGTCTTTGTCCCTGACTTGTTTTTCATTTGCAGTATGGCTTCAACATGGTCATGTCACACCCACATGCTGTGAATGAAATTGCACTAAGTCTCAACAATAAAAACCCCAGGTAAGTCCTGAATGTGCAGTTTCAGCTAAAAATACAAGAGATAAATGTGACGTCTCCCTTGGGACCCAAACATAGAAAAAGCCATTATAAGCTGATGAAATATATGTATTTTTACTGTAAAATTCAGTGTAAATTAACTAAATTAACAAAAAATAAAAAAATTAACAATATCAGAAACTAAATGAGCGAAGCCTAACAGATTAATAAGAAAATGAAATGGGTTAAGTTAGCTCACTAATAAACATAATAAGGAAATGATAAAAAATATGTGATATAGTGAACCAATCAAAACATTCCACAAACCATTTTTGACCCCAACTCTGGATTTTGGAAAGTCAGTTCTAACTGAATGTTACAAAAAAATCATCATTGCAACTACATTTAAAGAATGAAGTATTTAGCTGTAACACCATGTATCCTGAATCTGTCTAAATTCAGCTTCAACATGCTGTATACTCCATCCATCCATCCATCCATCCATTTTCTACCCCTTTATACTGCAAATTAAAAATGTGAGACAAGAAATTCATATATTTAACCAGAACGGAACTGCTGGAGTTAAAAACTGGCCTCGTTGCACCTGCACAGTCTGATCCAGAGTGCGCAGTGTTGTTGCTCGGGGGCATGTTGGTGCTGACAGACGGGTCAGGACACTGCTGGCACACTCCACTCCACCCAGGGCACGCTCTGCTCCACTGGCAGCTGTTACTGAGACAGCCACCAGAAGGCCTGCACGCACTCACTCTGAATGTATGTGTGTGTTGAGTGGAAGAAATGTGGGTGTGTTTGCACTTCATGGCCTGAGGCTCAAGGATTTTCTCAAAAGTCAATGTGAAACCACTTCACTTGAGCTGTCACACATCGTCTCATTCAGGTAGAGAAATCCTGCATGAGTAACCTGCAGCGTGTGCTCCAACACACACAATATTACAGTTTCTCTATTTGAGTCGAAGAAAAGTGTAGCTCATTTGGGCAATTACAAAAAACATTAACTGAAAGTATATATCGCTTCTGCATTAAAATATTAAAAAAATCTAGGATTAAGGGGTAGAAAATGAATGAATGAATGGATGAAGGACTAGGCCTGTGTTCTACACTAATTGTGTCTTTTGTGCCCTCTTAACACAGTAAACACTGCTAGAACATTAGACACAGTAATACAGCAGTGTTTTGGTTTAGTGTCTGATCTATCTCAATACCAGGCTCTAAGTTACTCTAAGCACCTACCGGTACATTATTTAGCCAGTGTGTGGGTTACGGCTGCGTTTCCTAACCTGAGAGTTGTGTTGTCAACATTTTTGATGGGTTTGTCATTATTTTGAAGATTTTGTTCATTTTTGATTATTTTAAATTGTTTTGTTCATTTAATTATACATACAAATGTTACAGTACAGTGATTCATAGAACATTTAAACTGGAGATTCTTGAGTCCTGAGGTGACGCACACAGTGGTGCTCTAAAGTTTGTGAAACCCTTTACCTCTCTGCATAAATATGACCTAAAACATCATCAGATCTTCAAACAAGTACCAAAAGTAGATAAAGTCAACACAATTAAACAAAGGAGACACATATATTGTACTTGATCATTTATTTACTAATGATCCAGTATTACATAACAGGTATTGACAACAAAGGTTTGCATACTTTTGCTGTGCACAGATTTGTAGTATGGGATCATTTTCCATGATAAATATATGACCAGCTCTAATATTTTTGTTTAATTTGTTTAATTCCATTCTCCTCATCTATTCTCAGGACTAATGTGAAAATCTGATGATGTTTTAGGTCATATTTATGCAGACATATACAAAGTTCCAAGGGGTTCACTTTGTGGAACCCCTAGGTGAAATTTGTGCATTGTTTTGCTCCGTCACTGTAGAAACGCAAGAGATGGTCAAATAAAACTAAATATACATCCAAGAAACACTATAAGCAGTCTATATACAATTATGTCAATAAATTTAAGTTGGTTTAAAAGAATATAATTACTTAATTGCACAGTGATTGCACCAAATGGATAGTAAGAGAATTTTAAAATGACTTGAATAACTTGAACTGTAAATGTATTATTGCTGTTGCAGACAGTAATTGCACCCATGAATAATAAGTGTGTAAACAGTAAAAATAAATGCTAAGTTTCATTAGAGGAAGGAGGTTAAAGTCTAATGGTCAAAGGCAGAAATGACTCCATGTCGGTCTCTGGTCTACATTTGATATTAATCTTTAAAAACAGATTTACAGTGGATGTGGGTATGAAAAAAAATTTAAGGACTGAGAACAAGAGAAGCCATCAGACTCATTAGTACATAAGTGATAAAACCCTTTTAAAATACAGATGTTGGGTCATTAATTGTTATAGACACTATAATTGCTATGTTGAAACATTTCTCCCTGAAGTTCACCATCTTTAATTACAGTTTTTTCATCCTTTTTTGCTCTGTGTTTAAGTATAGGTTTGATACTTCATTCACACTTGTCATTTACAAACCATTCTTGCCTTTATTTTCTCTGTTTTCCAGAACTAAAGCCCTGGTCTTGGAGCTCCTGGCAGCAGTGTGTCTCGTACGAGGAGGCCATGAAATTATTCTCTCTGCTTTCGACAACTTTAAGGAGGTATGAGCTGCATGAAAAAGGGAAGTTGGGTCTGAGGAGATGAATATGCCATTACATTTTGACTGTTTCAAACGATGAATCAGCCTGGAGGAATGCTCACTCTGCACATGTGAGGCCAGGAGGTTTCTGTGGCAGAGATGGCATCTAGGAATGAGCTCTTTGTCAACAGATTACTGACACTGGTTTAGCCATATAACACAGCAGGACTGACTTGACCTCCATGGAAAACAGTTAGGTGTGTTTTGACAGGATTTGGCAGACATATCAAAGTTAGGGTAGCAGAGACAGAGATGTCAGAGACAGCCTGGTCTGACCTTTCTCTGTGTGGATGAGGTATTTTGGTTGATGCAGAAAGGAGTGGGAGGTTTATGATGGAGTGGGCGCTAATAGCGGCCCCGTTTTGTAGACTTGGTCCATAAACATGGGCCTACTGCAGTTACTGCAATATTTACACCCCTGGATGAAATATTGAGTGTTGCTCTCAGTGGGATTGGCATTAGTGGTAGATTAAGGCTTTGGGGAAAATATCGTTCATCTAATGCAATAAAGGTTGAAAATGTCATTACAGGCTCCTGAGAGCAAATGAGGGCTGATGCGCTCTAGCTTTTAGACAAAGTTGTTCAGACAAATTTTGGTAAGAGACACTTGAAAGCTGCCTTTTCGAACTCTGGATCAGGACCCAAAATAGACTGTGGAGCCTTTTTTGTCCCTTTTTATTTATTATTGAGTCTTTATTGACTACTTGACTACTCCTTTTTCTTGATAATATATCACTTTTTGTCCTTATGGTTGATCATTTTGTCATTTTTCTTTATTCATTCTTTCTTCATTATTATAGCCCCCTTTCATCCATTTTGTTAATGATTTTTGCTATTTTTCTACATTTTATTGTTTAAAAAAACACACTGTTTTAATCATCCCCACTGTTTTAATCATCCAATATTTTCTTCCATGTCTGCATACCTGGATTCATGCTGGGTTGTTTTTTGGGGGGAGTTTTTTGGATATGCACCCCCCCCCCCCATTTTTCATCATGCTCCATCTCCTTCACTGCCCTCCAGATGAACTGTCTGAACTGCAGAGCATCTGTCTCCTCTTTTTATCGCTGCCTATTTCATTTTAATGTTTTCCAAATTTGTGCTCCAGTGCGCTTTTGCTGGCCGTACAAAAATAACTATGGTATTTAATATGTAGGGGCGACATGATATTGAAATTTGAATTGGCATTTAATTGGTAAGTATCAGTTATAATTGCAATAAATTATATTTTACTGTGTATTCTGTTCTTTTTGTGCCACCACTGCCTCCTAGTTTTATTATACACACATACACTTTAGAAGAGCCAGAATTTTAAAACTTATAAAAAAGAATGACATTTTTCTTTGTTAATAGAAATTGAACATGACATATGATTTGAAAGTGCAGAGTTCTGTGCTAGAGTGTAAATCAATATGAGACCAGAATATTTTGTTTTTGTTGGTGTGGGTATGATGGTTGGTGTGGCCTATCCGTCTGTCCAGAAATTCAAACAAACTCAAACAAATTAGCTAGTGTCACCAAACTTGGTCTACAGGTCGACTTTGATGTCTTGTTATGTTCTGGAGGACAAGAAGTTAAAGCTACTGAGTCATAAACTCTGATATCAGTTTTGGTGAATGGTCACTTTTTATTATCAGAGATGGGGGCCACCACAGTTTGAACACAAGTTAGAGTACGGTAGGTGTGTAACTGCATCTCTGTCAAGTGCAACTTTAGTTTGATTTGTAATCCAGAATTTTCCAAAACTTGTCACAGATTCAAAATGTTTAGGTTCATTCATTAATTTAACCTTCATTAAAAAACAAAGTTCTCTGAAATGGCAGAAATCTTCAGCAAATTGTAGCTGATAGTCAAAAACCTTTTAAATCCACTGTTGCCTCATTTTATGTATGCCTTTTTAGCACCTGCAGGACACCACGTTTGTGTCATCACCCTCGAAATAAAATATTGAACACAAATGAAATAGATTACCTCATCACTGAAACTGCTTTACATCATGCGCTTTATGCATCTTTACTATGACCTGGTGATTTGGCTCTTAAACCCATTGCTGAAATATTCAACCTAGATACAAGCAAAAATGGTCCGAAGCAAACAACATACACTAGTCGTCGGATGAGTCACTTCCTGTATCCTTATAATCTGGGTGGCACAGTTGCACTGCCCTTTTAGAAGACTTCACTTCTTCATTTTTCTGGAGATGTGAGTATGATTTATGGATTTAGCTCAAAGGGACATATGTAAATATTGTGTTTTTCACAATCCACGTGTCCTCTGAACAAGCTGACACTAATATATGTCAGACACATGGATGTGAACTTTATATGTAGCCTGTCTTTGACTCTGTAACAAACTCCCTCTACTGAAGGAGGTAGAAACAAGCTGGGAAATAAATGATTATTTGTTATGAAGCAGTTACCATGGAAAAATGTGGTAATAGTGCATGCATATATTTAGACCTTATTAATCTATTTTAACCTACAGTATTTACATCCACTTGTTGATGTCATAAGTGAAGCCTTTGCTGGGTCATCTTGTCAGCGGAGGACAACATCAGAATAAACTATGTACAGTCACCAAAAAAAGTCCACAATCAAAAGCTAAAATCAGATATTACATAATTTAAATATACAAAGCCTATTGCTTAAGTACTAGACAAAGGTACAAATTCTTTACAAAACATTATAGTACAAGAAGAATGAGACACAATAATAGGATGTAATTAAAAGAACAATGTGAAAATAATGAAAGAAATGTCATTTTTTTTGTTTCACCCAGCTGTTTTTATGCAGGTGAATGGAGATTATCATAATTATGTAAATGGATGGTGATTATATAATAAGTAAAGCTTGCTTCACTGTACATACTTGGTCAACTTGATATGTGATGAAAAAGTAACTCAGCAGCTCATGAATAACTAACCACATTCCTAATCTTTTCTAAAAAAAGGTGTGTAATATGTGATTTTGTGCACTGTGACATATTTAGCCCCTCACCTCAGAATTTCATAGTCACCCATTACTTGTGATAGCATCTGGTTGTCTTACAGCATATGCATATATTCAGATTTATGGCTAAAAGGCTCTGTGAGGTAACTGTGTTGGCATAGACAGACATAGTGTTCTGCTTACTGATTTTCATTGTATCTTTCCTTGAACTAAGCTTCATTTCCTTGTGGATGTCTGGGGTTTACTGTAGACTGGTGGTGTCAGGTGGAGAAGCTGCATTTGTACTGACATTACGCTGCACAAATTAAAGTCTGTATCAGTTTGTACTCTGCACATTTCTTGTTTTCTGTGGTTCATGTAATTTGTGCCCCTCATGATAAATGTGAGTACTTTTATAAACATGAGTTCAACAAATTCAGTGATGCGTGGTTTGTGTTGCAGGTGTGGATGGAGACGCAGCGGTTTGAGAAGTTAATGGAGTATTTCAAGAATGAGGACAACAACATCGACTTCATGGTATGTAACACACACATGTACACTGCTGCTGACTATTGATGGCACTGTAATCCCTTGAAAATCCTACATGATCATTCAAACCGCAGATGGCTAACCAAGCTTTTTTTTTTCTTACCTCAGTGAAGACATTATGCGTTTTTTTTTTTTTTTTTTCACTTTGGCAAAAGGCTTTTCAGTATTGTGGACTAGACCTGTGTTACGAAAACTTTTTTTTTTGTACCTGGACCCAACCAAAAAAGAAAAGAAATCGGGCACTTTCTTGTGACCCGGCTTCAGCAATTCAAATTATACATAATTTTTTTGCATATTGCAGTATTTCAATGCAAAAGATCTAAAGGTGTTAAATGTCATAATGAACAAAGTAAGTACCAAGTCAATAAAAGTAACAAGTAATGAACAAAATTTACAAAAATGATGAAAATAATTAAGAAAAGAAATTAACAAGATGAACAAAAAAGAAGAAAATATTCAAGAAAAGGAACAAAATGAAAAAATGATGAAGAGAATGAACAACATATTTTATTATCAAAATAAATTAAATTAACAAAAATAACAAAACATAAGAAATAAATGAAAAAGCAACAGAATAATTAAGAATGTGAACTCGGTAGTAAACAAAATGAACAGAAGAATCATGAACAACAAACAAAATACACAGAATAATGAAGAAAATTAACAAAAAATAGATTTTGGCAACCCACTGAAAAAGAGTTTGTGACCCATTTTGGGTCCTGAGACTTAGTTTGGGAAAAACGGGACTAAACAGTTGTGTAAAAACCTGCAAATGTCCAGATGTGCTATAACAAAATTATTAATCATCTTGTGCAGGTGTTATTGTTTATTTAGGTCTTGTGATATTTCTGGTATTTGGGACACGTTTCTGCTTTGTGAATATATATAAGTCAAACAACAAATAAAAAATGCTTTTACTCTGATGTGCAGTGTAGCAAGGAACTAATGCCAAGTTTTATGTCCAGGCTGATTATTCCTAATTATAAAGGATGATAAGAATAAGCATAGTCTTGGTCCTGATTTTTTTCCAGTCAATATGCGTATGTTTGCAAGTGTCTCCACTGGATCTGTCAAAACCAGCACATGCTTAAGTAGGCTTGAATCAGGACGTCTGTCAGCGCATCTTCTGGTTTGTCATCACACAGCAGCACTAAAGCAAACAAACTGTGCAGGACAATGGAGATACATCCGTCACGTTCATTAAACCGGTGTCAGGTTGAGAAGAAATGGTGACAAAGGGACTACATCGTTGTTTGGTTTTACAGATCCTTTTAATCTGCAACATAAACTGCTCTAGCACCAGCCAAATGCACATGATAATGAGGATTTATTGCAGGCAGAATAATACAATGGTAACAGATGTGATGATGAGGAGAAGCCACTTTCATAAAGTACCAGGCTGTTGTCAATGAGCCTATTAACACATTTTGACTTTGTGATGGCAGCGGTTTGTTTGGGATTTCTGTTGAGCTGGGTGATAAATTAATATTTATATTTTACATTATGATGTTTGATGATGATTGTGATGAAAACTTGACATAGTAGCATCTTACATTGATAGATGATTATGTCCATTTGATTTGATGTTGTTTGTTTTATTTCATCATTATCAACTTTTTTGTAATTTTTGTGTCTTTTTATATTGTTTTTGTCTTGTTACCTTTTTAATTATTCAAAACCACAAATAACCATGTTCTCTTTCAGGACCAATAAATGACCTTTAACTTAAAATAAGGATTTGACTTTTATCATGATTGTCAACATCATAAAAATTGTCAATATATACTGATTATCTTTGGCTCTATTATCCATCCCTGGAGCTCCAGGTCATAGAACTTTTAACCTGTTGCCCCCTATCACCCCCAGATCTAAAGCCACAGCCACCTCCATGACATAAAATTCATCCAGCCAGACATTTGACAATGTAGTCATGATACACTGTTTTGTCCAGGGGAAACTCAGCTTTTCGGCTATGTTTAATTTTTGGTTGTAAAACATTCTTGATTCATTCTGAGCATGTGTTTTACTGGAACACAACTTCCAGAACCCCTAGGGAAGAATGGTTAACATCCCTGTGCTCTGTAAAATTCTCATCCTCAAACGTCTTTGACTGTTTTCCCCAGGTGGCATGTATGCAGTTCATTAACATTGTCGTGCACTCGGTGGAAGACATGAATTTCAGAGTTCATCTACAGTATGACTTCACCAAGCTTGGCCTGGATGACTATTTAGATGTAAGTTGAGTGAAAGTTAACAGACGGGCATCCCTCTGAATGCTTCACAGCTAAACACTCAGTTCAACTTCATTTATTTCATTTTTTTTTGCGTACCAGAAATTAAAGCACACAGAGAGCGATAAGCTGCAGGTTCAGATTCAGGCCTACTTGGATAATGTGTTTGATGTTGGAGCCCTTCTGGAGGACGCTGAGACCAAAAACGCCGCTTTGGAACGGGTAGAGGAGCTGGAGGAGAACATGTCACATGTGAGTGAATTACCATCTTCACAAAACATAGACCATATTCCCACTTGTAGTCTTTGGGAATACATTACACACAAGAACACAATTACTATTTTTAGCACTTTTGAAATAATAAGAATGTTCTTTAATTGAGAAACCAATATATAAAGTGTATTGTAACTGGCCCCAGTGAATCTCAAGTCGCATTGCTCACATAGACATACAGCTGGATGTTATTACATTTTTTCATATAACTATGTGACCTTGTCCTGCTTGTTGTTCTTCCAGATGACGGAAAAGCTGCAGGACATGGAGAACGAGGCCATGTCCAAGATCGTGGAGCTGGAGAAACAGCTGATGCAAAGGAACAAGGACCTTGAATTTCTCAGGGTCAGACACTCTGAACATCCATGTGTATCTATTGTTTAATAAGAAATGACAAACACTCACAGTGCATGCCACATAAATGTGCTTGTCTCTTTGTCTAGTACAAATACCTCACTGTAACTGCAGCAGCATCACAGAGTTGGCATTATATAGGCTTTCCTCTATTCCTGATTTTAAATGAGCATGTCATTAGATTCATATTTATCTTACTACAGTTCTGTCTCTCCCACTCAGGAAGCCTATAAAGACACCAGTTCACAAGTGCACGCATTGCGGCAGACATTGAAGGAGAAGGACGAAGCCATCCAGCGACAGTGTAACCTGGAGAAAAAGATCCACGAACTAGAGAAGCAGGGCACCATCAAAATCCACAAGAAGGGAGATGGTGATATCTCCATCCTTCCCTCACCGCCCTCAGGTGCAGTCGGTTTGCCTGGTGCCATGATGGGAGTAAATAATGCAGCTGTCAGTCCAAACCACGCTGGAGTCATAGCTACTGGAGCTGGTAGTCCACCCCCACCACCTCCTCCACCCCCACTGCCAGAGAATGGCACATGTAGGTGCAATTTTTGACCTTAAATACACTGCCTGGCCAAAAAAAAGTCACCACCTGGATTGAACTAAGCAAATACAGTAAGAGCATTTCAACACACACAATGCGGACGGAACTCAAGGGATTGGGACTGAACAGCTGTGTAGCCTCAAGAAAACCACTAATCAGTGAGGCTAACCAGAAAAAAA
>JAQQAE010002508.1:0-22153 GCA_029823295.1 Pseudamia nigra | reverse complement strand
GTCTTTTTGAAGCTACTTCTCAGTAGTTGGACTTTTTTTATTTCATGTTTGTGCATAAAAGCACTGTTGAGTCTGTTTAAAAAAAAGGCTGAAGTTACTGATGTGAAGAGTTTTGGCTTAATTAAAATGCAGCTAATTGAGAGTAAAAGGGAAGATTTCCTCCTCTAGCATCACCACTTGCTGGTCATTTTAGTTTATCATTAAACTCGTTTTTTGTGTTGGCATTCTGTGATGTTCTATTCTACTATCTCAGGATCAAACTGCATGATCTTTTCATTCAATAAATTTGAGAAATTGAACATTTTCCTTGACTTTTGGTTCCGGTTTGTCATTAAGAGGTGATGGTGGGTCCCGAAGTCAGACCAGTTAAAAACCACTGACCTATACCAGAAGTCTGGACACACCTTCTCCTCTGGTGTTCTTTTAAATATTATTTTCAACATTGTATATTAACAATGAAGACATCCAAACTGTGAAAGGACATGTATGAAATTTTGTAGTAAACATGTTTTATATTTTAAATGCCTAAAGTAGCCACACTTTGATGGCAGCTTTGTATTTTCTCATCAGATTTGTGAGGCAGTTACCTGGAACAGTGGATAGTGATAGGATAATTAGTGCCTCTACATCTACTGTACAAATCTATATTCTGGCAGAAACACTCAGTTCAGTTAAGTAGAAAGACAGTCCATCATTACTTTAAGAAATGAAGGGCAGTCAATCTGAAAAATCTGTAGAACATTGAATGTGTCCACAGGTGCAGTCAGCAAATCATCAAACACTGTGATGAAACTGGCTCTCATGAGGACTGTTCCAGGAAAGGAAGACCAAGAGCTACCAGCTTCAGATACCTCCAATTTACAGCGTCTCAGACTGGGGACACATTCAAAGTTATTGGGATTTTTCAGATTGACATAGTATGGATTTGTACAGTAGCTGTAGTGGCACTAATAGGGCTATCAACTCTTGACACTGTACCCGCCCTTCCTCTGGACAAGACAACTGATGGTCTGCACCTTAAGAAGGCTTGAAATAACACAGATTAACTTTTGGCAAGGCACAACTGTGAATTGAAAACTCTGCCACCTTTTAAATATGATGTGGCCACTTTGGACAAGCTAAAATATAAAACATGTTCTGGGACGCTACATAATTTTATATGTGTTTTTTCACTGCTTCGATGCTCTCAGTATTAATGTACAATGTTGAAAATAATTAAAAAGATAAGTTGTACCCGAATTTTTGACTGGAAGAGTATGAATGCAAGGATTTGGATTAGGAGTTCAGAAACCAGTATTTGGTGGTTATTTTATGTTAACCCTGAAGCATAAATACAGCATCTCAGTTTTGTAAGATGTTAACCATCATTTTATCAAATTCTAGAGGTTTTCAGTGCGATTCAGCTTTTGAATCTTGTCTATTTCTAAAGCTGTATACAGAAAATATTATTTAGACAATAATAAATACAATGGACATAAAAATTTTTCCGTTTTATAGTCTAAAGCTTTCTCGTGAATAATGTAGTGAAGTAGAGTTAATGCATTAGCGCAAGTTTTTGATCACTACAGGGATCACGTGTCATCTATGCAGAAACCGAGCCAGAGGTCAGGGTCAGTGGAGGGAGAGAGGGCTGGCTGTGGGGACACAGGATCCTGAGCCGATTAATTCTCTCACCCACAGGGTATCAGTGGAAAAGCAGACAGGAGCTTTTCTCAGTGTGCTTTCGAGGTGAAGATATGGTGAACCATAGACACCCAACTGCCGCCCCCAGCATCGCACCACACGGCACATTAGGTAATGAAGCGTGAGCGTGGTGGATGAATGTCTCGGCCAAAGATAAAAAAAGAACATGAGGCTCCAGTGAATGCAGATATATTTTTAAATCAAATCAAATTCATCACTTATAAAATAGAATTAAAGTAAGAAAAAAATAACAAGCATGAATGAAATGTGAGGACTCACACATAAGGTTCCTTCATATACTTCCTCAGGACTTTGTTAAACGTTTGTCTTTGTCTTTTTGAATTGCTGTGGATAACACCAGGTCTTTAATCACCACCTATGGTCTAGTTGATATTGTCTTGTCACATCATAGATTTCATAGTGAACATTTCTATAATTGACTGTTTTTTAAGCCTTGAATTGACATTTTGGCTGTTACCATCTGGGTTTTATAGAAGCAGAAGTACACATATTTGGATAAGAGGGTGGAGCCAGAGAAGAACAAGGGTCAACAGCACTGATAACTAACACTCTGAACTTAGATGCCACAAAATGAATTCAGCTGGTTGATAAATACAAACATATACAGTTGTGTTTGATGATAGTACGGTTACATTAGCATAACATATAAACACTAAATATGCTAATTAGCACTAGCACAGCTAAATAGCAGGCTAGATGACGGACCATATAATCAATGGCATATTGTAATTACCAATCAACTTCATGACATAATCCTCTGAGGACCTAGTATAACTTCTCAACCACAATTATAGTAGAGCTGTCTGTCATCAAGAAAATCTCCTGCCTATCCAATAACCAACTCCATTTAACTAAGAAAATAGGTAAAAATCCTAAAAATATATTAATAGAAAAACCAACAGTAGGATTCACAGCTATGTTTAACAATGAAAGTAAGAGCATTTCAACACACAATGGAAAAATAACTCAAGAGATGGGGAATAAACATCTGTACAGCCCAAAGGAAACCACATCTCTGTGAGGCTGGTTGAAAAAAAAACTTCAGTTTGTTAGTCTGTGGTACTGTACTGTAAGTATGGAGTGGTAAACATAATCTATGGGCCAAAGAGTGGGCTGAATGACAGGTCTATAGATGGAATCATCACTGTTCAAGAGAAGTTAAAACACAGCCTCAGTGAGCCATTTACAACCAAGAAGAAGAAATTGAAATTTGTGGGATTCAATATGCGGTCACTATTTCCACATTTACTGAATGATGGGCACATCAGCATTGGCTTAACTTAACAAGAAACAAATCCCCCACCCAATTTTGGGCAACATTAATTACAGGAAGATTTTGAGGATAATTTTCACTTTTCATTTCTACCATACCCAAATAAGAGCTGTGATACTCTGAATGCGCTCAGTGCTGCATGATGCAATGAGAAATACTCATCAATTTTTAATGATTTACATGACATAAAAAAAAACAAGCGCTTTTCAACTTTTGGCAATTTTTGACATCGTAAGTAACAACCAATCATAGTTCTGCACCATGAGTATCTGTCCAACATTTTTGATCATTTTTTTCCCCATGAAACTGTAACTGTGTGTTTATAGTAACATTTAGACAGAATCCGATGCATCACCTGCGTTTCAACCAATCAGTGTTCTAAATAAAATTCTAAATAAAATTGGGCAGTTATAACAGCTCACAACAACAGAAAGAAAACTACAGAACAATTTAAAAAAAAAACACAACACACTCATAGAACTATTTAATGAAGCCTGTGCATAATTCAGGCAGGTATGGAAATCTGTACATAATTTTCTGTTTACTCACCCTCATCCTTGCCTTACTCAACCCTAATCAGTTGTAGCTTTAAATGCTAGCCCTCTCCACTCATTCCACCATGCCCCTGCTCTCACACGGCCATCACTCCACCACATATCCAAAAAATATTTTTTACTCATCTCTGCTCCAAATATCTTCTCAGTTCTATCCGGGATGAAGCTGTCCATCTAATCTGTGCAGCTAATCAATCTTCAGATGAGGAAGTCCAGTTTAGGTGAAATTTGTTTTTGTTGCTGTGTGTTGTGTTGGGAATTCCCTTCCACCTGCGCTAAAAGTCTTGGTTCATTAACACTCAATAAATGCCTCCTTTCACAGAGCCACAGAGGTATTTCTGTCTCTGGCAACTTCAGACCACGCAGATAAATCACAGTCAGCTATTCCAAACCAGGAAATACTCCACACTGCTCAGCCTTGTGGTGCTAGCATCTGCAAAGTGGGCCCACGTTCTAGCTTCTCTTACCAGGCCTCCAGACGTCAGTGGCTGGTTCATCACACATTACCTGTTGTTTCATTCCCTTCCTGGTTTTCTGTCCACACCAGCTGTCCACCCAACCAACGCGGCTCTGCTCATCCCGGTTGATCCAGAAAACACATGAGTAGCACCTGAATCACATTTTTTCCTATTGAAGCTGGATGTTGAGCTTACAGCCATTTGGTTGGTTGATACATCCTGCCATTGCATAGCATGAGGTGAAATGGCTGTGGTAATTGGTAATGGTCTGCACAGTTCATGACTGTGTTTCACTGCTGTTGTAGCAAAAACAGAATAGCTGACAATCAGCTATTCTCACTGGTGTTTTAAGGATCACGTTAGCATTTTTTCTCATAGCAATCTAAATGGCTGCCACCTTGTCATAATCATGCTGTCAACCTACAACACAAATCACTGTGCGGTTTAGCCACTTTCACTTTCCACATCAGGAAGGGCTCTGGCATTTTTCAGTGCTCAAGTGTTGCACAGTCGGGAATATTTTGTCTACTGTCATTTATAAATTACTGCTCCCTCATCAGGTTTGAGGGATTTCTTGTGCTTACAGATGCTTCTTCAAATTCATAAATATTCTGTACCATCTCAACCCCTGCTTTGGTCCTCAGTGCATTGTTTACTCAAGTGGTACATATGTCTCTTTTACATCAAGTTATTAATAATTTGAAGTGCCTTGCTAAATGTTCATCCTCTTGCATTCAGCAGGTTGCCTTTTTTGCATCTGGAAGAGAAGGTCCAGTATGCTTGCCAGAATGTAGAAGAGATGCAACAAGCTTGTTGCCTTACATAATTCATAACACATAGTACAGTATATCTCACTGTTGGTGGTTTGCCTCAGCTGATGTGCTCTGCCAGTCGCTGATGCTTTCATTCAGGCGAGAAGGTTGGACAAGCTTCCCAAATTCAAGGGAGATGTGTTATGTGTGAAACTACACACAGCTCCCTATTACTGTTTTCTGTGCATCAAGTCATTTTGGCTTACCAGTGTTGGCCCATATGCTTTCAGGAGGCTGCTGAGTCCAAGTATGTGGACGAGAGTGTCTTGCCAAATGTTCACCCGTTGCACTCATCCGTCATTGATTTTCCTGCATGCAGTTGAGAAGGCCACAGTGATATGTAGATGCAAAGGAAACTGCTGCTACACACATAGTCTCATATGTACATCTTATTTCATATCAGGTGACTCTTCTCCTCTGTTCCCTTCGGGAGGTGTGTTTGGGGATTTGAGATCTCAGGGACCATCTGTGGCTGGCTTACTCAGATTGTCCCAGAGTATCTCTTGAGCAGAGTCACTGCCAAAATAAAAATGGGGATAAGCGCTTATAAACACATTTTAAATTGGCTTGAAATAGACACAAATAAGCTGCACAGATATAGACTGACCCAATATGGGACCTTTAAAACTATAAACACAGTTTATTGCTTAAAAATATATTTTAAAGGTGGCTTCCTGAGAACCAGCTGAGGTGATGTCCTAGGAGTTCCACAGCCAGAAGAAACTCCAAGACAAATCCAAGACCTGAGCAAATGTACTACCTGTCAATCAAAGCCTACACAACAAACAAAAGCAGCACTCACCTGTCACTCAAAGAAGCCAAATGCCTTCATTATACATGAATTTCGCTACAATATGTAAAAGCATGTTCTTAATAATCCACTCACCATACAGTGGTCATGATTGAGGAAATAAGCTGTAAAATAAGCCCCACCCCTTCTCCTCCAGGTATTGGAACCGAACTCAGGTTCCAATACCTGGAGGATGTGCTGTATCTTACAGTCAATGGTAAGATACAGCACAAATATTTTTTGATCCTGTATGAATCATACTAACAAAAACAGTATTGCAGACACTGTATCATTCAATTGTGGCAAAGGACTTCAGCCGAAGGGTGATATTCTCATTTTACCGATTGATCTGTTTCTATCTTCACCTGTGGTCACAAGTGTTGGGTCATGACTGAAAGAATAAGATCCCAGGTACGAGTGGTTGAAATGAATTTCCTCTGCAGTGTGACTGGGTTCTCCCTTGGAGACAGAGTGTGACGCTCTGGTATCTGGGAGGAGTTCAGAGTAAAACCGCTGTGCCTCCGCATCCAGAGGAGCCAGTGGATGTAGCTTGGCACCCATTAAGAAAGTGAAACTGAGCAGACTAGATCATTTTTCTAAGGAGAAGTTACATTTTGAATGTCAGCACCTGAGGCCATGGCTCTCAGTTAGAAAATGGTAGAATGATGAGTTCCTGCCTCATGAGGTATTGGAGGAGGTGGCTGGGGAGAGGGAAATCTGCACTTCTCTGCTTGGGCTGCTGCCCCTGTGACCCTGTGCCCCTGATAAGTGAAAGACAATGAATGGATGGATGGATAGAAGTTAAATTTTAGCCAACAACCAGCAACCAAGACAATACATAGGCTACATCTCAAAATAAACTGATAAACTAAAAACAACCACAGTGTTGTTAGTGTCTGCACTATCTACACTTTACATTTTTCTTTTTAAATTCATTTAGCAAACTGGAACCTGACTTGGGCATCAGCAGTTAACAAGTCCCTGGAGAAAGGAGACTAAATGCTCAATTATCTATTAAAGGTTTTGTAAGATGCTCCAGAACAATGTACCAGCACAAAACACACACACACACACACACAGAGCAGGGCCACAATAAACAACAACCAGCTGGGCCAGAGAACAAGAAGGCCCTTTCACAACTATTTCAGCCAGTGCGAATACAGCAATATCACATTTCTAATCCCTGACGAGAAGAGATGAAGTTGCAAAAATTAAATGAACAGGAACGCCTGAAATAGCTGCATCAGACAGGAGTCTCTGAGAATAATGTAATTGGGGTGCTTAGTGACAAGCCAGGCAGTGATGGAGGGAGGGGGAGGGGTTAGGAGCGCTTCTGGGTTTACTCTATATACTGTAAAGATGTGTTAGTGTGGGACAAAATGACCTGCGAAGAAGAAAGGTTAAAAAGCAAGTGAAACATTATTTTATAGAGAAAAAGAAAGAAACAAGAAACAAATACTGTAATGATAAATTAATTTACATCACCATACACAGCCATATAAGTAAAAATTATGATAACAGTTCCAAAGTAAAAAAGCAGAAAGCTGAAACAAGGACAAAAACACTGCAAGATGTTAAACAAATGTGATTTTCCATAATGATGAATCTGGATGTCATATTCAGCAGAATAAAACTTTTTACATTTTATAGATACACAAATCTGAAAGAAGCACACTGAATCTCCATGACCTCATCTACACACTGGTAGTAGGCACATGTTTCTACCTCCATTACTGTACTGTAAATATCCCTTTACCTGCCTGCCGAATGTGACTTAACATGACATAATATGATCAAAATAAGCTACAAAAATTGAACAAAAAATGAATGACATAATACATAAAATGAATAAAAATATAAATAAATAAATAAAATAAGCAGTATTATGAGAAAAAAACAATGAAAATTGAAAACATTTGCAGTAATTAGCTTATGCTCTACCATATGGTTGAGCAGGCAGTCTCCAAATATGTATATTCATCTCACAGATCCAGATTAACAGGTGTTCATCTGTAGTGTGTCATGAGTTGTCTTCATCTGGGTATTTTGATCTTGATTACTGGATTATTATTATTATTGATAGTGGTAAAAAATGTCAAAATGTCTTGCACTGCTAAAGAAAGTGAAAAAGTGATCCAGACCTTGCATCCTGACCTGGACCATCTTCAAAATCAAACAGTTCATCGGTTTGATTTTGAAGATCGACCAAAGGCCCGTCTGGTGATCCAGCTAACAAACAAACAGACATGAAAACATAACCTCTTTTACAAAGGTCAAAATATGTATATTTAAATGCCCAAACCGGACACACAAAAAGGATTCTCAACCAGGAGATGACCTCAGCCTCCCAGATACACATCTTCACCACTACACTACTAAGACACTTGATTAACATACTTCACTATTCAGAAAGAAGGTAGCCAAAATGTAGGAAAAGACTATATAGCAATGTTAAGGAATGTGAATTCCTGGAAAATTACTGGATCCATGCCAAAATGTAATGTGGATTTTTCATGGCATAAGTTTTATTGTTGCCCCAAATTTCAGTCGTTTTTTCCCATAATCCTGTTAACAAACCAATCAAGAAACCGACCAGAAAACAACAATGCCACAAAATGAAAAAAAATAAGAGCACAAGGAACGAGACGAAAATGCACCGTACTTAGTGTAATTTTATTCACAAAATTGGCATGATTTTAGTTCTTTATTTCTTAAGAAAAAATATATGGTGATTAAAGTTAATTATCAAAATTAATAAAATATATCCTGGTAACTGTTTTATCACGTAGCCTTTCTTCCATATGAACTATTGTCAGTCTTTTAGTTTAACGCTTTCTGATTTATACATATGTAAAATGTTTGACATTGTGTGCTGAAACATTTTCGAGCTCGTGTCTTGATTAGGATGGAGAGACACTGAACTGTCAGCAGCGATAAGTCTTCAGAGCTCCTGTGCAGCGTCTGCGAGCGTCATCGCAAAAGATGAAATACTGCAATTACTAGAATTACTAGAAACACGGTGAAACAAGTTTATTCTTAACTCCCGTCTAATTTATGCAGTGATTAATAGAAATAACAGTGTGCTGATTTCCAGCAACAGGTTTATTTGTTCTATCCAGTGTTTAATTCAAAGCCTTCATCCTAGCCCATTTCCTGATTCTGTTTTCAGATACACATTAGCACCTGTATGATATCTGCATATAAATTATGCTTATATATTTATCTGACATTATTTGGTTGCATTAGTGTAGGTTTCTTTAATTGATTTAGTGTATGATTATTTGAACTCCATTATTAATATAATTATTCTCACTACATGTAATTTTTAATATGTCCTATGCTCATTTTCTCCATAATGTTATTGCAAAAGTAATATTCTTTAATTTATTTGACCCTCATTATTGGATTCTTTGACCAGGAAAACCTACCATTCGCATTTGGAATCACATACATTATTAGTTCAATAATTATAATATTTCTACAATGGTGGTTTTCCTCTGGATCTAGCTCTATAAATGTTGACGATACGTCAAATCTGTGAACACATTACTGAACCACCAAACTTTCTACTACAATTTGGTGTCAGTTTCGTGTCTATAGCTTTATTTACTACCTTACAGTAGCTATTTTCTGTATTTTATGGCTGTTATTTGTGGTGTTACAAGGACAAATGTTGAATTCCTTGCAATTTTGAAAATCTTTTGGATCCAGATGATCATCCAGATCACTCTCAGATGCTAATCGATTGGTCTTCATGCTGTTTCTGACCTATCCTGCAAATTTCATCCAAATCCATTTGTAACAAACAGATAAATAAAAGCATCCAAAACAGAACCTCTTTGGCGCAGGTATCCATACTCTTTTTGTGTGATTATAGACCAATAAAAATATAAATATGACTATTACATTACATTTCTGTAATTATATCCTCCCAAATTATCCTACATCTCCCAGACTGGACCTTTAAACTGCATGTTTTATTTTCTATGTACACTGTTTCTCTGTCAGGCCATGTTATACATAGCTCTACTGCAGTACGGCATGTCCCATTGATCTAGTTGACCAGCAGCCTCCTCCCCTGCTCTCTTTTTTCTCTTTCCTCCACTTCATCAGTCTTTACTTGTTTGAAAACATAAAAAAATGTGACACCTGTAGCTATGGAAGCAGCAGTGAATCCCACTTAGCCATCTCCCCGGGGAGGCAAAACCCTCTTATTTAGACACAGACATGCAAAGGACATGTGAGTTGCCGCCTGTGATTATGTTGTAGTTACATAACGAGGTTTACAGTGGAGAGGTGTGAACCTTGTGATCTACTGTTCACTAGCCTTACAGGAACCACAGTGTCGAAGCCTTACATTATGCAGGCGCTGGTTCAGTACCTGTTGCCGACACAGACCGAGAGGCGCTTTAAAAGGACGCTTTGAGCTCCATTAGTTGACGTCCTCTGCCAAACACAATAGCCTGGTGATGATCACACACACAGGCTATTGCAAATCACCCTCAGAAGTCTGAAATCAGAGACTGTGAGCGAGAAAGAATAGAAGCACAGGGAGAGAAAGGGAAAAAAGAGAGGGTTCCTGCACTGATGAATCATTAGTGATAAAGCTGTGGCTGAGCCAGTATGGCTGTATTTAGAAACTTCTCACTCTTCCAACCCCCTCCTTTACTAATTGTCATCTCTTTTAGTGTTTGACTGATGACTGGCTCTGTGTAAGGATGTGAGAAACTGGCAGCAGACACTCTGAGCTCTGAGGATAAAGTCACACTTTGAAGCTGTCAAGGGCATTCATAATGTACTGAACAGAGGGGGGAAAAACACCTGAAGGAAAGAACTGCTGAAGAAACCAATTTTTAAGCGATTCCATGAAACAGTTCTTCCTGGTGAGATTGTTTTCCCCTTAGAGACTTTATATGCAGAACAGACTTGTGAGCAGATATGATGAACTGAGAGAGTGGGCTAATAAAGTGATTGGCATCCTTCAATTTCAATTCCACTCACACCGTAGTATTCGTGTGGCCGGGCTGTCATATCGCAAACACACACATGGAAGCGCGCACACCCCCTCCCCCCCAACACACACACCCTCACACACACACACACATATCCTCAGGTCAAATGTTGTTGATTAGTTATTGGTGACAAGTGTGAAAGGCATTGCTCCGCACAGAGATGCAGCAGCCAGCGGCGGGATGTATCAATATACACACTCCACACTGCACACACACCTGGCGTCTTTCATTATGACAACCTGCCATCAGGGTCAAAGAGGATACACATGGATCTGACCTAGTTGTGCTGCAACCATACTCCAATCAATATTTTCACCTGATGCTTCAGAGGCCAGGCGGCGTTGTGGATGCTTATTACATAACATATACAGTAAAAGGTGCAATACACTAAGTTCAGCCAGGTGGAAAAATGACTTATTTCATTGTAGACAGTGTTGTTTTGTCATGTCAGCTTCTTTTTATTTGACTACATAAATGCACTCCTTAATTTTGGGTCTGCAACATGTTCTAGTGAAGATCAGCCATGGACAATTTTATTACTTACGATAAGATAAAATAATGGGAAAACAATGGGGTTTGACATTGTGAATGTGACAAGGTTCAAAAGGAGCATCCAAGAAGAGGTTTAGTCTGTACCAAAGATGGACTAAGAATCACTTGTTTTTCATTAAATGCATGAAAACTTAACGGAGTATAAGTTTCATAAAAGTGAAACTGGACATATCACAGAGTTACAGCAGCTACAATGAAGTACAAATCAAAGTAAATAGTTTTGTATTATTTTTTAATTTGCGTTTGAACTGTTTCAGAACTGGGGGTGTATAACAGCATGGAGCCCAAAGTAAAGGGTAGCTGTATCATCCTTCATGGGCTAAAAGAACTTGTCTCACAGTCACATTTAAATGCACACTACTATTTTTGTATTTTCTTACAAATATAGCATTAACATATTCTAAATTTGATACAAGTCATGTTTCATGTTAAATCATTTTGTAACTAAAGATCACTCAGAGAGGGCAATTCACAAAGATGAAGAATCCAGATCACTCCCAGAATCTAATCAATTGGTTCTTGTGCCATTTTGGACCTAACCTGAAAAATTCATCCATATCTCTTCATAACTTTTCAAGCTTCACTGTGCACAAACAAATATAAATAAATTAATGCTGAGAAAAACATAACCTCCTTGTTAGAGGTAACAATGGGATTTAAAACCGCTAATATGAAAAGGCGATTTTATGGATAATGTGGTTCAAAAAGAACATCCGAGAATATGTTTGTCATTATTGCATGAAAATGTTTTAGAACATTTTAAAACAAAATCCTTAGAATATAATAAATGGAGTATAATATTCATAAACAAGTCCATGAAACTGGGCATATCACTGAGCAATGAAATACTAAAACTGAAAAACAGAGGAGCAGGTTTTTATCCTCGAGCCATCGAGATCATAAATACAAACCATTCATTCTAAACCCAAACTTGGACAGTGCACTGAATATCTCATTCATTCCTCTATTTTATTATACTACCTTGTATCTTAATCGTATCATGTTTCATACACAGAAATAGAGCTGAGCATTCTTTGTTATTTCACTGTTATTTTAGCTCTGTGCCATAGCTGATGATCATATGTCCACAGATGATGAAGGACTTGGAAATTCCCAGATATACAGTATGGACAAATACTGAAACTACTGTAGATCGTTTGGCACTAGCAGAGGTGTGTCCAAACTTTTGAGTGATAGTGAAACTCTCTAGAGTGTGACTGTTCCACCAGCCTTGTAACCGCTAGTGCTATTCTGCTCCTTTGTCAAAAGAGGTTTATTCATATGATTCATTTCACTTATTGAACTAGTTTGTCAATGTTAAAGTACAAGTTGACAAACAATTGTAAAAATAAATAGGTGTTGAGAAAATATTTGAACCCCTTCTATACTGCATGCCATATGATGCACATTTTAGCTGCAATACAATCATGTTTTATTACTTTATTTATATTTTAATGTTCTCTATCAATGTTGTTAATTAAGTTATTCATGTTTATTCATTTTGTTGAATATTTCATTTCTTAAAATTCATTTACAATAATGGCTCACTTTGCACATTATTGTGCATTTTATTTAGTTAATTTTTTTGTTAATCTTTCCTCATTTTATCGTGTTTATCATTTTATTCATTTTTGTGAAAATTTACTTTTTGTGATTATTTTAGTCAATTATTTGCATTTAATCATTTTTTTAATCATTTAGCTTATCTTTGTCCATTTTCTTCAAGTTGATTTATTATTTTCGTCATTTTTATTCAATTTCCTCTATTAATTATTTTATTTATGATGTACATTTTCTTGGTTCTGGATATTTAATTACTATACTGTTAATTTTGGCAATTTTTCATTTTTTTTTTCTTTTTATTATCCAGTTCATTTTTCATCTTGTTGATTTAGTACTATTTTGTTCATTTTGACTTATTATAATATAATGATGTAGTACAAGAATGCAGGAGTCACTTGCAAGGCTCTAGACAGCCACATGTGGCCCTGGAGCCACAGGTTGCAGAACACTGACCTACACAGAGGAGTTTTTGGGGTGCCTGTCTCTCCAACACTTATGTTGCTTTTCAAACATTTTTGAGCAGTTAGCATCATAAAGTTGAGTTGTTGAAGTGGCAGTTTATCATTTGCACTGTTATAGATAGATAGATAGATAGATAGATAGATAGATAGATAGATAGATAGATAGATAGATAGATAGATAGATAGATAATACTGTACAACTTGATAATGAAACTTGAAGTTCAAGGTAAAAATAGAAATATAAGACTGCAATATAAAAATGGAAGACAAAAGACTAATAAACAAGGTATAATAATAAATACACAGACCGTCCTCACATGCACTCACGCACCCCTACACACATAAAAACGTGCACTACTCCTATCCACATGCACAGCCCACTTACATAACCACAATGCCAACATATAACTTCAGCATGTTCAAGTAATTGCACACTGCACACATTGCACGACGATAAAGATTTTGCCAATGTTTTTGCACTAAATAACAGTAAATTTGAAGCTTTTTGACTGTGCTATGGGCAGCCATTTAGATGTTTGAGGGCTAAAGTAATTTTTCTTTTTACTTAACTGTTTCTTGCCAGACGATGGATTTGTACAGTAGCACTAATAGTGGTGTTGACTCTGCACAAATCAAATTGTCTAAATTATATCAAGAAGGCAAAAAATGGCACAAATTAACTTTTGACAAGGCACATAAATGGCTGTTGGTGACTACCTTGTAAATATGAAGAGAGAATGCCAAGACTGTGTTAAATGTGTCTACTTTGAACAATCTCAAATGAAAAGCACTTGTTTGTTCACCACATCATTTCCAACGTGTTCTTTCACAATTTGGACGTCTTCAGGACCAACTTTTTATTGGTAGTGTAAATACACCGTAGCTTTAATAGTTGTCTGACTGAGCTGATAAAAAGCCCCGTAAACTCTGAGCCGGTTGTCTTAATGTGAAGGGTCACTGTGAAATTCTGGTTTTCTTCCAAATGCTGCCCTCATTTACTTTTGATTAACATACAGTATGAAGAGTACAATACTGTGTTTTCTGAATGATTCGTCTGTGCATCAAGTTGCTGGCAACTGGTAGTACCATGATGTGGGAGGGAGGGAGATGATGAGAGAGAGAGAGAGAGAGAGGGCAGGGGAGGAGAAAAGAGAGAGGGAGGCTGCAAATGGCAGCTTCAGTGACACTATGGGAGAGAGAGAGAGAGAGAGAGAGAGAGAGAAGAGGGAGCAAGAAATAGTCAGAGTGAGAGAGTGTGAGGGTGAGAAAAAGAGAGAGAGGGAGAGAGCTACAGTCCAACTAGATCAGATTGCAAAAGATTGATAGAGAGAGCTGTTCAGTTAATATGCACTGAGGAACTATTGTACTGTTTTATACAAAATGTGGAAGATAGACTTGTTAGTTTTTTGGTAAAGATGTGGAATGAGCGTGCAAGCAGCTGCCTCAGAAGATGGACATAAAACACAAGTATTTTCACCAGGATAGTCCTTTTTAAACACTTCACACCTTTTTTTTTTGCGTGTCCAGAACTGACTGAAATTTCTGCGTGCACTTCTGCAACCGCTCCTGACAAAGAGCGAAAACAAGCATGAAGAAATTCAAAGGGGGTCTGCGCCTTGTTCTGAAGATGATGGAATGGTTTTCTCCAGTTTTAGAGTAACACACAAAAGAAGGAGCAGCTGCGGTGGCAGGTGCAGAGAATGCCTCAGTTTGGTTAACTCGGACACTGGGAAGAAGAGACGACAAAGAAGACAACATTTTGATCCTGCAGATCCTGCAAGGGACAGCAAGTGTAAACAAAGGTAAGAGGAGGACAGAAAACTTGGCTTCAAACTTGTAGGGTGATCATCACATCAGTGTTTGTTAGATGTCATTGGTCAGCTGTGTGATTAAGGTGACGCTGGATGGCAGTGTCTGCACTTGTGGAGCTTATTCATAGTCATCTAGTCCTATCAGTCCTCTAATATTTGCATTTATAACAGTAGAAGTACATATAAGTGAGCAACAGAGAAGTCCAAGAGGCTAAGATACAGAAAAAAATGATGTCAGTCAATGGTTTCTAAAAAAAAAAAAAATCTACCAAACATTAAGCATTTTGTTTATTTGAAATACATTTAATTGCTTTAAGAATAGCAGAAATCCCAAACCTCTTACAGTGTCATGTTGATCTTAACACCTCAATTTAAAAACCAAAGTCAGCACTTCAGTATTGGCTTTTGAAATTCACTGTGCTCTAGTGCAGAAACAAGGCAATGAATACATAGAGCAGTAAAGCTTATCTGTAAAATCTTCTTTAATAAGACAACACATTTTTAAACTAGGTTGCCGATTAACAATTAGAGAGAGGGGGTATAACAATATGCCCTGATAATTTAAATAGTCAATGTTTTTTTGTACTTTCGCCCCAGACAACCTGCATATCATTAAATATCAATCAAATTTCAACAACTTCAGCTGCTTTTAGGCCACCAATCTCCAGGGAGATGTGTATCACACAAACAGTCTTAACAGTAGCATCGTATTTAGCATAATAATACTAGAGAGCAGACATCAAAGATAGACATCAGGTATTACAGGATAAATGTTGCTGCTGTATTTATCTTTCCGTGCATTAAAAAATCACTGATGTAAGGGGACAAAGGAGATGAGAGATGAAGAGGACAGAGATTCTGCAGCGCTGTCTGACAGTTCAATGACCTCATCCTGCTTTTCATCTCAGTTTGAGTCACTTTTATTACCAAACAGGACATTTAACACGCAGTGGGATTCGGTGAAAACGCACCATAACACATCCGCAAAACAACTTTGTGCAATTTTATGAGGCCTATAATGTATTAGAAATGTTTTATTTAATCATACAATATAAATAAACTTGTGTGCTGCAACAGGTATCAGTCTAAATTAGGAATTTCATAGTTTAATATGGGTGATTCAGCCTTTGTGAATGGGTGCAAGTAATTAAAAAAACTGCACAAATAAAGATCAAAAAGACCAGTGAGAAGCTTACATGTGGGAATGATCAATCAATGGGAAACAGGTGTTTGAACGGTGGAAAAGGCTACAGGTGCAGCAAGCATAAAAAAAATAAAAACAGATTTTGTTCCACTTGGGCTGAATATGCCATCTGTTATGAAAACGTGATAGGGTGACTCAGTTTTTTTTATGAACATTTCTCTCTGCCGCCTCACCTGAGATGGTTTTGCAGCTCAGGAGATGGCTTACATAAAACAACTGGTTTTTGTCTAGTTAGTTACCTTATCTTAGTCTATCACAGGGGTCTGCAATCCGTGGCTTGAGGGCCACATGTGGCTCTTTGGCCCCTCCCCAGTGGCTCCTGTGGCTTTGCCCTATCATAGAAGTAACATGTTACAATAAATCAAAATAAGCACCAAATCAACAAAAAGAAGAAAAAATTACAGTATTTCAACAGTTAACAATAAAATAAGACAAAACTGTAGAAAATACTCCAAAAAATGGGGAAAATAATCGATAAAATAACAAGATTAAACTATATAATAAATAAAATGAACAAACATTATGTTAAGAAAATGAACAAGCATAAGACAAATTGACTAAACAAAAAAATTAATAAAATGATGAGGAACACAGACAAAAATGTACAAAAATGACTAAAATAGTAAATCAACCAAATGAAAAATTAACACAAATGATCAAAATTAATCAACAGCAGGAACAAAAAATTACAGAATAGTCAAGTAAATTAACAGAAACAAGAAAATGTACAATATAATGAACAACAAAGTCACACAAAACTGAACAACGGTAAAAATAATCAGGAAAAAAAAGTCTAAAAAACACTAATAAATTAATAAACAAAAATTAAAAGTTAGTTAGTTAGTTCTCCTTTCAGCTGCTCCCCTCAGATGAACAAAATGAACAAAAATGCTGAACAATAAAAAAATCAAAAAATGAACAAATAACACAAAATAAGCAAAATAATAATAAAAAAAGGAACAAATTGAAAAAGTTGCATGTTATGTGGTTTATGAAGGGTTAAGATATTTTTGCTGCTCTAGACTCTTTTTCTGTTTTTTTTTTTTTAATTTCTGACCAAAAACAGCTCTTTGCATTGTGAAGGTAGCACCAACTGATGCATTACCAGGGTTATTATAATTAAAGAAAGTGTTTTGTAAATTGAGGCACTGCAAGTAAACAAGGACAGTCATAAAAGTAAAATATGATCAGTTCATTTTAATTTGATGCCATACGCTCATCCTGCCTTTTTTATTCCTCAAAACACCCAAGAAACACTACAACTAAATAAAACTGAACTAAAACTATCCTGAGCAACTAAACCAAGTACTTAAAACTAGAGGTGGGTAGTACTCAAGTACATTTACTCCATTGCGTGTACTTGAGTCGTTTTTGTGAGAAAAATGTACTTCAGAGAGTAGGAAAACTATTTGCTCTTTGTTACAAAACATACACTTCTACACAGTTTCATTTGGCAACAGCTCAATGAGTAGGAGAAAAAGGGACAAAAATTAAAAAAAACAAAATGAGCACAAAATCCACAAAATTTTCAAGTAAAGTAACAAAAATGAACCAAACAACCAGCAAAATTAAACTTGAAATCAAGTAAATAGAAAACAAAATGAGCAAAAATCTACTAAATTCACTGAACGAAATAACAATACTGATCAAATTCAACACAACAAGCAACTGGATGACCAAAAATAACCAAAACTATCAAGTAAATTAACAAAAATGAACAAGAGAACCAACAAAATTTAAGAAAGGCAACTACCTAATGAAGAAAATGTGCATAAATGGTCAAAGTAATCAACTAAATCAACAAATATTGAACAAATTAAGTGATAAATAATAAGTGAATGCTGAGCCGGGTCTAACATCATGTGTTTTTACATCTGCCTGGTTCTGGACGTGACACTGTATTAATGACAGTGAATGTGAACTTTCACCTGTAGATAAATAACCTGTTAGAACAAGATACATGAGGCTGGAATGAATTCAACAGCATAGTTACTCACCACTTGAGTCGTCTTTTTACTCTTACTCAAGTACGTCTACTTGAGTCATTGTAATTATAATGTAACAATACTTTTACTTGTGTGCACTTGACCTGCCTCTGCTTAAACCTACCTAAAACTAAAATAAAACCAAAAACTCAGCATAGAGAAGTTTCAAACCTGTAACTCCGTGCCTACTTTTTAAAATATTATCCATGTAAACTACGTTGTATACAATCTTGCCAGTCAGAGATCATCTCTGTGTGGTGAAGTGGTTTTACTCTCTATAGGAAAATACCTGTGGGTCATTTGAGAGGGGATGGACTCCGCGTGGTGAGCTATAGGAAAATACAGTGACACCTGAGCCTGTGCTCTTCCTTCACAATGGCCCTGGGAGGTGGGCAGGGATCGTAGTGGTACAGCTCAGTTTCCTGCATGTCTTGAGATGAGGTACCCTCTCCCACTCCATCTCATTGTTCCTTCCAATCCCTTCCATTATTTTGCACATCCAATTATACATTCTATTCATCCTAATCAGCTTCGAGCTTATCGTCTCCCCTAGTCGCTCCCCTCCACTCCCTAGGAACACACGCGGACGGCTAGGTCACAAAAGGTTATTCGTGAAATTATTACTGGATGCAGTGCAAATCACTTTCACTTTGTCATGCCTAAAATCAAAGACGCGGGCCGTGTTAAAGAGTCAAAGTGCTCCAGCTGGGAGTCAACGTTACAGTGGCTTCTTTTGCCCTGTCATTTCACACTGTGCCACAAAATATCACTCGTGGATCAGACACCTGCTGTCGCAATTGATCCATTTTTCATTAACTCCTAAATTACTGGAGGACAGCAGTGTGCAAAGAGAAACAGTACTCAAGTAAAAGTACTCTTACTTCATCATTTTAATGGCTCAAGTGGAAGTAGAAGTACTATAAAAATAAGTACTTGAGTAGGGGTAGAAAAGGACCATAAAAAAACCACTCGAGTAATTTCATGACATGGAATTAGTTATAGCCTCATGTGAAGTTTAACACTGCTTACATACTTACTATTTACTATCAAACACCAAGAAATAAATGAAGATGAGATCAGTATTTGCTTATTGCAGGACTTATTTCTTATTTTCTTGATTTTTTGCATATTTGCTTTATTATTTTACTCATTTTTTCTCATGTTGCTGTGCATTGTGTTGATTTTTGTTCTATGTTTTTGGTTATTTAGTTGGGGTTTTTTGCTCATTTTGTTGTGTACTTTGATTTTGTTGATGATTTTTATGATTATTGCTCATTTTCCTCAATTTGCTGTTTAGTTTATTCATTTTGATTGATTATTTTGTTCATTTTGTGTTGACTTCTTTGTTCTTATTTGAATTATTTTACATTTTTTTGTTCATTTACCTCTGTTCGTTGAGCGGTGACTAAATGGAACTGAATAAAAGTATATTTTAACCATAAATGCAAGCAAGAGTAAAAAGTATTCTGTAAAAGAAGTACTCTCAGGAGTATATTTTTTGGAAAACATTACTCAAGTACACATACTGGGTAAATGTACTTGAGTACTGCCCACCTCCGCTAAAGGATACACATTTATTAAAGATGGACAAGGTGAACATGAGTCATCCAGCAACATCATAGTTTTTTCTGTCAAAAAGTCTTACAAAGCTCAATCTGTAAGCAATGCATGCGTTAAAAACACTGCACGCACAAACAGTGGAACAAAGACTTTCACATGTGATTACCACCAAGGCTTTCTGCATGGGATGAGACTCTTATCTAATGACTCGAAGGACGCAGGGAGAGGTTTTTACTTTCATTTAACCAATTCACTTGACACCGGGCGCCGCGTAACTACAGTACAGTATGATATGGACACTGCTTCGTGTGGACGGCGTATGTGTAAACTGTCCAGGTCGAGCTGTATTATGTGAAACAGTGAGACAAAGTGCCCGCTCAAGATTAATCACACTTACATAACAGAACCAGTGTGGCTACTGTGTCATACAGCCAAGTCCACCTACCACTGATAAAGAACACAAACTAAACTGTGTTGACAGTTGAGCGCGAACTAGGATTAAAATAACTTGTTTGGATTACATACTTACATGTTGACACGTCTGACAGAAGTGTTACTAATTTTAGAACAAACAGCTGTGCACCTTTGGGGAATAAGACAGGGAAAAAAGCCCATGCAAAGGTATTTATGTAGAACATTATTTAGCTACAGCGTGTTTTTCTGGTACAGGTATGATTGATCCCAAAGGGCCAAATATAAGATTGTGCACGAGGTCATGCGGCTCCACATCAGAGCTGTAGTAAACTTTCACCTGAGAGCGTGTGAGGAGGGAATCAGTCTGAAAGTGTGGCAGACGTTGGGGCACCTGGGATTTAGAAGCGCACATGAGTGAACAGTCAGGCAGACAGACAAAAAAAGCGGATGTGGCCAGGCGATAAAAGCTGTCTGTGCCCAGAGGGGCCTCAGTCCAACTCCCGTGGGTAAAACTCCTTGACCCTGAGGCTCGACATCCAGCAGAGTGGCAAGGTTATCAGCTGAAACTAACCGCGGCAATCGGTGCATATTTCAGTCTCATTTCGAGCTGCAACTTTCACACCTAATGTACAGTGCTGTGAAAAAGTATTTGCCCCCTTCTTGATTGCTTATTTTTGGTATATTTGTCACTCTTAACCCTTCGAGCTCACAAGGTTAGCTGTGCACTTCGATTTTGTCATTTTAAAAAATATACTGTATGTAAATCTATTTTTGAGGGTTACAAGTGTGAATGATTGTTTGATTGACTAGTTTTTCTTACTTTTATAAATGTATTTACTTTTTTTTTCCTGCTTAAAAAATTAACCCTTAGATCTCAAGTGGCTCATGTGAGTTCTAAGCTTTGACTGTTTAAGACCATCAAAGAAATTCATAGATAAAGCTATTATTTTATTCATTTTTTAACTTTCTTGATTATTATTATGGTAATACCAGTGTTATCAATCATTTTGTTCAGTTTTACTAAATTTCTTGCATATTTCTTTGCTATTTTGATTGTTTTTGCCCAATTTGTTGCTGATTTTGTGGATTTGTTTGTTAAATTTCTTTAGTATGTTATCATGTATGTTATTTTTTGTTAATTAACTTAATAAATTTCTCCATTTCTGCTTTTTTTGTTCATTTTGCTAATTTCTGTGATTTTTTTTTGTAAATATGTTCTGATTTTGTTGCTTATTTTATTAATTTTGATAATTTACTGGATGGTTCAGTTTTTAATTATATTAATAATATTATATATATATTTAGTATTTTTTCAATTTCAGTCTTTTTACCCCTGGTCATAGAGGTGGAACAAAATGTAACTGAGTACAAGTATGTTTTTTCATCACAAATGTGACTCAGAGAAAAAAGTATTCTGTAAAACACTTTACCTTTATTTACCTTTATTTGAAAAAAACATCCATGTACATGTAAAGGAATAAATCTACATACTTCACTCCTACCCACCTCTGGCCCAATGTGAAAAAGTATTTGACCCCTTGACTTGTTGCATCACCCTTGGCAGCAACAATTGCAGTCAATCATTTGCAATGAATGACAATAAGGAATTTTGTCCCACTCTACTTTGTAGAATTGTCTAAATTTAGCCACACTGGAGGGTTTTCGAGTCTAAATGACCTGTTTAATGTCATGCCACAGTATCTTAGAAGGATTTAAGTCCAGACTTTGACTCAGCCAGTCCAAAACCTTTCATTAATGTTTTTTGAGACATTTAGAGGTGGACTTGCTGGTGTGTTTAGGATCATCATATTAATACGGCTTCCTCCCACAACCAAAAACATGCACTAGGGGTTAGGTGAATTGGTGACTCTAAATTGTCCATAGGCATGAGTGTGAGCGTGAATGGTTGTCTGTCTCTGTGTCAGCCCTGCGATGAACTGGTAACTCATCCAGGGTGTACCCTGCCTTCACTCAAGTCAGCTGGGATAGGCTCCAGCACC